>CABIKL010000861.1:0-18503 GCA_902196195.1 Aptinothrips rufus | reverse complement strand
TCGAAAAAAAAAAACAACAACAAAAAACGGTTTTTTTAATGGTTTTTTCTTTTAAATTTTACTTTTCACGCTTTTTTAGAACCCTAGTTGTAAGAATCCGCAGCCTGAATTTCTCATGCCGTGCTCACTGAGTTTTTTCTCTTTTCTTGCTGTAGCGGAATGCGACCTGCAAGGAGATGACCCCCGCTGCCTACCCCACGCCGCCCGCCGGTAGTCCGCAGAATCGACCGCGGGGTCGCCAGCGAAGAGCTACTACTCGTTTTGACAACTCGCCGGCCGCTTCGACGCCACCATTTCTGCGTCGGTCGCTGCGTAGCTTGTGCAGGTCCTCCTCCCGCGCATCGGGCTTGCACCTCAGCGACGACGAGCTGCTCCAAGCACCCCGCCGTGCTAAACGGAGTCGTTCGGTGGCACCTGCAACAGCCGGCTACCAACGTCCTGCGCGGAGCAAGTCGGTGGCTCCTGGAAGCAGGAGCAGGTCGGTGGCTCCCAGGAGCAGGAGTCGGCCTGCGGATTCCAGGAGCAGCTCTTCCAGCAGTGAGGGGTCCAGGAGCTGGAGCCCGGTCCGACGCTCGCAGCGTAGTGCGTCGGTGGCGGCACGACGGCGTCACGTGACGCCCCCCCGGCGGCGATCGGAGCGGAGCAAGTCTGTGGGGCCCGCGTCGTACTACAACAGCGACGATGGTTCGAGCTGCAGCTCCGCGGACAGCTCGCCTGCCTGGAAGGGGAGGGGGAAGGGTCGGCAGCGGAGGAAGGTGAGGAGCAGCCGCTCCGTGGCTCCGGCTCGGAGCAGGGCGGCCCCCCACAGGAGCCCCCTCAGCCCGGCGGGCAGTCACTACCCACTCGCGGACCGCCAGCGGAGGTCGAGGAGCAGGAGGCGGGCTGCGTCCCGATGCCTGAGTGTGCCGCCGACGTCCCGCCGGAGTGAGTCCGCGACACCCAGCAGCCCGGAGGATGATCCGGCTGGAGCTGGAGTAGGCGCGCCCTGCCTGGACATGCCCCAGGGGCGGCCCTCCGTCATCGTGAGCCACGGCAGCGCCGGCGGGCAGGCCGCTGAGGAGGTCGCCGAGAAGGTCGTCGAGGAGGTCCCCGAGGAGGTGGGGGCCCGTGCTGAGGGAGCTCCCCGCTGGGGCAGCGGCAGGATGAGGCACCGCAGCCGCAGCCGCTCGGGCCTCGCCGCGGAGTACCTGGACGCGCTGATCGGCAGGGCGGGCGAGGAGGGGGCGCGACTCTGCGCGGCCTGCCGCGGACACGGCCTCGGCGTGGTGCTGCGCGGGCACAAGGGCAACTGCCCCTTCGAGCGGTGCGCCTGTGTCGTGTGCGCGGAGCGGAAGGGGAGGATGACGGGAACCTCGCCCACCGCGGCCGCCCCGCCTCCGCCCCACCTGCAGCGCACCGCCTCACTGCGCTCTCCGCACTGCTGCAAGAAGTGCCGCCTGCATGGGCTGACTGTGGTAGTGCGCGGTCACAAGGGGAAGTGCCCCTTCACGAAGTGCAGCTGCGACAAGTGCACGCTGACCACCCCCTTGAGAGCCCGGCGCTCCTCACGGACGACCTCCTCGGCGCTGCCTAGCCCAGCACTGTGTTATAACCCTACAGGTAAATGCACCGTTTTTACTCCAATTTTTCCTCAAAACTTGTCTTGTAATTTTTTTTAGGCGGTCTTATTTTTTAAGTTGGGTCATTTACGTCCCCTTATTTTTACTCGTTCTTTGCCTTTCATTCATACACACATTTTGAGGATGGCTTGGTGCTATGCAATTCTCCACTTCTCTTAAACGCCACTGTTTTGAGGTTCCCTCTTGTTTTTCGTCTCCTGAGGTTTTGGAAATATTAGGGTACAGAAAGGACTATACCTGCTAACTTTTAGGCAAATCTGAAATTTTCAACCTTTTTTTTTTTTTTTTTGGAAGTGTACTATGTTATAGTTTTACCGTTTTTGAGGGGAGAATTATATTTTCTCGGATCTCAGTTACAACTCGGTATCTTCTTGCCCACGCCTAACCTAAATGGACCACTTGAGGCCACGAGTTGCCCGAATTCGCAATTTGGGAAGAAGCATAGCGGCTTCAAATGTCATCGATGGAAAAAGAGTCACAAACGCCTCTGTTTTGAGTTGCCGTTCGCTCATTTCTTTCAGGGGGGGGGGGGATTCCGTAGTCCTGCATTTCGCTTGAACTTTCCTTCATCATTGCACGAAAACAACACAGATTCTGCGGCAACCCAACCCAGAACCCAAGGGTAAAAAAACATTTCAGCTGACATATTGAGACCTATTCTAAAACAATCAGGAGCTTACGAAATGCGATTTTGAGAAAGTTTCGAAATGAACATCAGACTATCTACTTTACCGTTAGTTTTGGTTTGGGTAGCTCCGGGTTGCCCCGGGTTAGTGTTTTTATTCTGTGTGCTCACGGTGCTGTCTCGTTTCAGCTGCGAGGGGTCCTGACGAGGCTGCGCGCTGCAGAGTGGAGTCTCCGGACTCCACAACCTATGACTGCCTGTGGTGCGGCCGGTCCTTCACGGGAAGGTCGGAGGCGGACGCGCACGCCTTGACGCACGCGGAGCCCGACGACCAGGACGAGCAAGCCGCCGTCCGGGAGAGGCGACCGGAACCGGAAGTCACGGGCAGTCCTCCCGCACCCAGCCAGTCCGCTGTAGGCTCTGATGGGCCGTGTCTGCTGCTGTCGGCGCCCTGGTCGCTGGAGCCCCACCACGAGGCCGTGCTGCTGCCCGTGGCCGCCGCGGTGCCCGGCGAGCCGCTGTCGTGCGGCAGCGAGTGCGCGCTCACCTTCCCGACGAGGCTGGCGCTGGCCAAGCACCGCCTGCAGGCGCACATCGTCCCCGCCAAGCACAAGTGCCCCAGCTGCGCGGACACCTTCCCGTCGAGGTCTCGGCAGCGACTGCACGTGGCCACGGCGCACGCCGCGCTGGGTCTCGCCTGCTCGCTGTGCCCGGACCGCTTCCCATCGCGGCTGCTGCTCGGCGCGCACCTCCTGGTGGACCACCGCGCGAAGCTCCCCGCCGAGCTGCAGCTGCAGTGCCCCGAGTGCGGGGAGCTGTGCTCGGCGGCCAGCCACCTCACCTCGCACATCCGCGCCTTCCACCCGGGACGCAGGCCGCTGCACTGCGCCATCTGCACGCGCACCATGGAGCACGTCAGCTTCGACTCGGTGGGCTCGCTGCTGCTGCACCACAGTGGGCACCTCGCCGCCATCCGCCGCCAGCACTGCGACGTGTGCGCGGCCTGGTTCCCGTCCCAGGAGCTGGTGCAGGCGCACGAGCGCACGGAGCACGGCGGCGAGCTGCCCTTCGCCTGCCCCCTCTGCGACCGCAGCTTCCGAGCCGCCGCCGACCTGGGCGCGCACCTGGCCGACGCGCACCCGGGCTGCACGCCGTTCGCCTGCCGCTGCGGCGGCCTGTTCGCCGACCCGGAGGAATTCCACGCCCACGCCGTGCACAGCCTGCACCTCGCCGGGGCCTCGGCCGGGGCCGGCCAGCAGGAGCTGTACTCTTGCGCGGTGTGCGGCGTGGAGTCGCAGGACGCCCTCTGGGTCAGCGAGCACGAGGAGCAGCGACACATGGACCTGGTGCCGCTCGAGCGGGTCGCCCAGCTGATGGCACTCCTCCAGGACACCAAGGTGTACTGTGAGACGTTTCCGAGCGACCTGCTCATATAAAGTAGTTAGAGCGAGTTTGGCGTCACGGTTAAGTGTGCCTTTTTTTGGTCTTAATCGATTCAGTTCATGTCAGTATTGTAAATCACTTTTGTTCCTAGGTGAAAGGGCCCTTCCTGAGTCCGTTTTCGAGAAAAACGCATGCAAAGTACGAATTTAACATGGGCTCTTATGGAGATGCATTTCGGGGTGTAGAAATATCCCTCCATAAGAGCCCATGTTAAATACGCTACAGGAAGGGCCCTTTCACCTTACAATAAAAAGTTGTTTAGAATACTGAAATGAATTGATTAAGACCAAAAAAAGGCGCACTTAATCGTGACGCCAAACTCGCTCTACCTACTTTAAGCTATCATGCCAAAGGTTTAGTTTTAAAAGAAAATGGTTTCCAGGGTCCGAAGTTGTACATGCTACCGGGTTGAGTACTTTTTTGTGTGCTTTGTGTAGGTACAAAATAATTGTGCTTAAGCCTTGCGTACAATTTTTCGTGCGCAGTTAAGCACAAAACTGTGCTCAGTTAAGTACGATTGCGGCTTGTGTAGAATTTTGTACTGAAGTGAGCACAATTCCGTGCTTAAGTAAAGCACATCTCTGCACGTCCTTAACTAAGCACAATTCTCTTAAGTACAGTTTCGTGCTTAACTACGTACAAAATCGTGCGCTCTTGTGCACGAAATTGTACTTAAGAAAATTGTGCTTAGTTAAGGACGTGCAGAGATGTGCTTTACTTAAGCACAGAATTGTGTTCACTTAAGCACAAAATTGTACACAAGCCGCAACGTGCTTAACTGCGCACGAAAAATTGTACGCAAGGCTTAAGCACAATTATTTTGTACTTACACAAAGCACAAAAAAAATACTCAGCCCAGTAGTGTGTAATTTTGTGCGATAATTTTGACTTTTACGTGTGTCTAAATATCTTTTGTTATATTCTGTGTTTAGTTTTGTACACAAGAATTATGTACATTATAATTTTTATTGATTTTTCTGCTCAATTATATGATATGTTTTGATAACTGAAGAATGTGTGTGAATCTTTCATTCCATTTAAAAGCATAACACTGACATTCATATTTGTAGTGGATTTCATGCTTTTCCAAGCTTTATGTCAAAATTTGCATTTACTTCTTGCCGGAACATATGATTGATCACATTAGGAACTGTGTGATTTGTAATACTAAGAAAAACGCATTAGTTAGGAATGCTTTTTACCAAGTAAGTGGCCTTCCAGCGCCGTGCTTCGCAGTTTTAGGCAACACATCGTGGGCGGCCCACGGTGGGCCGGGCGCGAGACCACTATCAGACGAACGAATTGGAAGGAGACAGGAGGCTAAACGCAATTTATCCCTTATATACGAAAAGGCCATTTATGAAAGAAAATTTGATAATATCAGATTTGGCTGAATACTTCAAAAAGAAGCCCTAAAACTTACCTTGTTTACTTTTTGTGAAATTACTCCTAGTGGAGGTCCATGGATCTCACGTCAAAACACATAAGGGACCATCCGTTCTTAATTTCACAAATGGGACTCACTCTCATTTTTCGTCTGATGCGTTTGATGTGCTTATAACTCGGCATACTGATAGAAGCGACGAAAATAAAAACATTGCGACGAGAGCGGTCTTTCATGAAAGAAGACCTCGACCTCGACAGAGTTCTCGTCGAGATAGGATGACAAGGGTACACGGGGATCGTTCTTAGGATCCAAGATAGGTGTCTGAGTGACCGGGCAAAAGTTGGGCAAGTTGTCTTAATGCCGCTTAAGCTTAAGCACAAAGTTGGAAAAGGTGGTAAGACTCTGACGCGAATCTCAAATTTTCTTCAAAAAGGGAGACAAAAGTCATTTTATCTGTTCAATCTCGATCAGGTAGAGTACACTCACACACTTAGACATGCAACCATGCTCGAATTCGCAATTTGGGAAGCAGCAATAGCGTTATCAAATGCCAGACTTATTAACACATTGAGTGCGGCCCTGGGAATGCACCACCTTTTAACCCAGGGCGTGACCTCTATACGGCCACGCCGCACTCAATGTGTTAATACTGTCACCTGTCACCGCGACACGAGAAGAGTCTTCACTTCTCACAAAAGCTGATGTTTTTTTTAGCTGCCTGAAATTTTCTAACTTTCTTCAAAAATGCCGTTATCCCAGCCAAAAATGACGCGTCGAAATTTTTTCGATTTCGAAATTTAACGTCGAATCAAGGGATTTTTGTCCATAAAATCGACTGTCGAATCCGAGGTCGATTCGACAGTCGATTTTATGGACAAAAATCCCTCGATTCGACGTTAAATTTCGATATCGAAAAAATTTCGACGCATCATTTTTGGCTGGGATTGGAAGATAATTTTATACGCGATAGCCTGGCCACTTCAGCTCTCACGGATTGCTCAAATTCGCAATTTAGAAAGAAGCAATAGCGGTTTCAATTTTTTTTAATTCTATCGCGCTAAACATCCACACGAATGAAATAAACAACCCGTGATCTCTGCCGTTTTCCGAAACATCTGCTGGTATGAAAATCTCATTTTTCGGATCAAACACATGCTTCGATCCATTGTATACGTTCAACTAACTTTGAGTTGGTCCTGTAGCAACAGGTTCCCGCCTGTGTTCCACGCAAGTGCCAATCTAAGGGTCCCCGGGTGAAGTGTTATCTGGGTTACGCCCTGTCGTGATACCTACTGTTACCCACCGCGATGCTGGGGGCGCGGTGGGGCGGGGCGTGCCCCGGAGGAGGTCATCGTGATACTGGGTGATACCTCTGGTGTGGTCAAGTATAAAAGTGCCCGAAAGCTTTTCATCGGTACCACATACGGGTCAACTCTCCGACAACATGAAGGTTTGCATCGTCTTGGCCGCCCTTGTGGCGCTGGCCGCCAGCTACCCTGCCTACCACCAGTTCGGCACCACCTCCCACGGTAAGCACCAACACCTAAAAAAGTGATATTTTTTTTCAAATTGCAAAGAATTTTATTGCTTTTAAATATTTAGTGTGAAAGAACTTGCACGGATCTAAATTCGAGGTGACTTTTCGGTAGGACGATGCGCGAACGAGATGACAGACAGGTTGACTGGTCATAGCCCAGCCAGAAATAACTTCATTCCTAAACTATGAAAATTTCCGAAAATTTCGTAGACGAACCCAACCATGCAAAGTCTCGGCATGGATGTTCGCCAATGAAATTTTCATAGTTCCGGAAAGCAGTTTATGGAATCGACATCGATTATTAGATCTTCCGATCAAATTTGTGCCCATAATTACGTCGATTTTGTGTAATTAGACGATTTGATTTTCGAAGTATATACATCTAGGCGGGTATGTTGTGGGGTATTCGACACGGGTATTATTTGGTGGGCCGACGCGCAATCATATTTGCCGCTGCGATTCCAGAGTTAATTCGGTAGTTGCTCTCTGGTTGCAGTGGACAAGGATGTCGCCTACAAGCAGAAGGTCGTCCTGCAGCTGTTCACTCACGTGCAGCAGCCTCTGCTGCACCACGAGCTCGTCGAGCTGGGCAAGAGCTGGAACCCCGAGCACTACGTCGACCACTACGCCAACCAGTACGTCGTCAAGAAGTTCGTCAGCATGTACAAGCAGGGCACGCTGCCCCGTGGCGAGATCTTCCACGTGTACAACGACTCCCACCTCAAGGAGGTCATCGCCCTGTTCGACATGTTCTACTTCGCCAAGGACTTCGACACCTTCATCAAGACCGCCGCGTGGGCTCGCGACCACTTCAACGAAGGCCAGTTCGCCTACGCTCTGAGCGTTGCCGTCATCCACCGCGACGACTGCTTCGGCGTGGTGCTGCCCCCGCTGTACGAGGTCTACCCCCACTTCTACTTCCACGCCGGCGACATCGCCGAGTTCCAGAGCGCCAAGATGCAGGGCCACTTCAACTACGTCACCTACACCAACTGGACCGGCTCCTCCGCCGGCGTGCTGCACCCCGAGGACCTGGTCGGCTACTTCACCCAGGATGTTGGTCTGAACGCCTACCACGCCTACGCTCACCTGTACCACCCCTTCTGGCTCAACTCTGAGAAGTACGGCCTGAACATCAACCAGAACCGTGGCGAGGCCTTCTACTACTTCTACCAGCAGCTGCTGGCCCACTACAACCTCCACCGCCTGGCCAACTACCTGCCCGAGATGAACGACTTCGACTGGAACACGCCCATCGAGGTGAGGAGGGGAGGAGGGGAGGGGAGGGGAGGGGCAAGACTGCCACACACACAGCACACTAAACAACAAAAACCCAAATTTTAGGGCAACCAAAGCCAGAAACCCAGCTTACAAAAAGGTATTTTTCGGGATCATCATGAGACATGTTCCAAAAAGATCATGAAGCTGCAAAACGCGTTTAGGTTTAAGTCTCAAAATAACCTTAAAAAATAGTTTGTTTTTTAACCTTGATTTCTGGGCGGTGCCTTCTGAATCTGGGATTGATCGTCCAAAGAGTCGAAAATGTGCTGAAGATTCTGCCAAGTATGAAATTTATCATTTTTAAATGCGCCCGAAGTGAACGCGAACCCAAATTTTTAACACGGTCTGGGTTTTAATTTTGACCCAGGGCCTCATATTTCAACTCATTTTATCCCTTTGCAGTACGGCTACAACCCCGACCTCAAGTACCACAACGGCCAGAGCATCCCCGCCCGCCCCGACCACCAGGAGTTCACCAGCCTCAAGTCCTACACCGTCGAGGACGTTAAGATGATCGAGAAGCGCATCAAGGATGCCATCGACTCCGGCTACGTTATTGGCGTGAGTATCCGACCCGGCCCATTTCAACTCCCTCCAACGAACTGCGTCTGGCGTCTCGTGGACTGACCGATGTTTTTATTCTTTCCCTCCCTGCAGAAGGACGGCAACGTCATCTCCATCAAGAACTACGTGCACGGCATCAACATCATCGGCAACATCGTCGAGGGCAACCAGGACGCCGTCAACTCCCGCTACTACGGCTCCTACACCACCATGCTGCACAACCTCCTGGCCCTCATCATGGACCCCTCCTTCGAGCACGGCGTCGCCCCCGGTGTCGTCGCCCACTACGAGACCGCCCTCCGCGACCCCGCCTTCTACTACCTGCAGAAGCACATCAACGGCATCTTCAAGCACTACAAGGACAACCTTCCCTACTACCGCTCCGAGGACCTCGCCTTCCAGGGCGTCGCCGTCAAGGACGTCGCCGTCGACAAGCTCGTCACCTACTTCGACGTGTTCGATGTTGATGTCACCCACGCCGTCGATGTCAAGACCGCCGATGAGGCCGACAAGATCAACTACGTCGCCCGCACTGTCCGTCTGAACCACAAGCCCTTCACCTACACCGTCAAGGTCGCCAGCGACAAGAAGACCAAGGCCGTCGTCCGCGTCTTCCTGGGCCCCAACAGCGACTTCACCCACTCTCACTTCTACGGCAGCCAGGCCTCCGATGTCTACTACGGCCACGACACCGCCGACCTGGACAGGCTCCGCCACATGTTCGTCGAGATCGACCGCATCCCTGTCGACCGTAAGTATCCTGCGTGTATTTCATCTAGTGGGACGTGATCTCGTTCAGTCCGTGGCACTTTGTGTGACTTCCCTCCGTTTCTGTCTACAGTGAAGCAGGGCGAGAACGTGGTCCAGCGCCACTCCGCCGAGTTCACCTCCACCGTCGGCGACATCGAGTCCTTCAAGAGCCTGCAGAAGATGGCCGAGAGCGGCAACTTCTACGTCCATGAGTTCGACCATCATTGTGGCTTCCCCGACCGCCTAGTCCTCCCCAAGGGTGTGCAGTCTGGCCTTCCCCTCACCTTCTTCGTGATGGTCACCCCCTACGGCTCCGAGGAGCAGCACACCGGCTACTACCACGACAACGTCGTCCCCCACGGCCAGAACGTCATCTCCTGCAACGGACTCATGACCGTCGTCGACAACCGTCCTCTTGGCTTCCCCTTCGACCGCAAGATCGACAACTTCGGCCGCTTCTACAAGCCCAACATGTACTTCAAGGACGTCGTCGTCTACCACAAGGACTCCCACAGCCACCACAGCAACGCCGTGTACACGAGCAACGTCAACGACTTCGACCACCAGCCCAAGTACGCTTCCGGCCAGCACCACGTCGTTGATGACGTCTCCTTCGTCACCAGCGACTTCCACGAGGTCTAACAATTGCAAAATGTGAGAGTGAGACTATCTGTCTGATGACAAGATCGTCAGTACACCGAGAAAATAAATGAGTGAACATCTCAGATATGCTTTCATTTTCTATTTTGCCTTCCTTTATGAAATGAGTTGTGGTTGGCATATAGGCCTGAACTATTGCGGAGGAGAAGGAAAAGTATGAGTCCGTTTTCAGAATAAATCAACATAAGTAGAGTAAAATGATTGAAAAAACGCACTATTTGTTACATTGGCATGGGAAAATTGTCACACAGCTTTTAGAGATCGATATTTTAAATTCACAATTCATAACAGAACATTCAATATGCTGCAATCATTCAGTACATTCACGTCACTAAAGTGTTTAAATAAAGATGGCACCGATTGATAATGTAAGGTGTTGAAAATCACAAGATGTTTAGGCGCAGAATGTGCATTTAAGTTTTCACTAGCTTGGATCAGTAACATTTTATGTGAATACTAAATCAAAAGACAGAAAAATCAAGAGAGAAAGAATTAAACAAATATACGATAAGTCATGACTTTTCTCCATATTTCTTAACAATTTTTACACATAATATCACATACAACATACAAAGTTAATTTTGATATTGCACATTCATAACTAAAAGAGACATAAAAATAACCTTAAGGAATATCAAGCCTAATCATTAACATTAAGAGGTCATAACACTTGTGCAGAATAAAAGATTTTATTCCAAATGTCAGTCATGTAGCATATGTAATGCAAAATTTCTATGGAGCCTAAAAAAAGCATTAAGACTAAGACCTTGCATCCAACCATCAAACATACATATATCACAGACTATGTTCCAAGTGCTCAACTTATGAGGAACCTTGAGGACATAATGGGTCAAGGGCTTGCAAAATACATGGAGAATTTACATCTAGATGGCATATTTTTGTAATGAAACTTTAGTAAAGCTGCATTCCTGCTTTCAATTGGTGGCTTCATTCGCTGAGATACAAATGCGATAATTATGACTCAAATGGCATAGTTAAACTTAGACCACAAGCTATAAGACAAATCATTTGACTACTAAAAGCTGTGTATTCAATACAAGAAAACATGAGAGCACTTGCAGAAAGAGCTACAGACGGAACGAGATTAAAGAGACGTACATAAAAGTACATAAAAGCAAATGACAACAAGGATAACAAGATGCATGCATCTCAAAACATGCACAAAACCAAGAAGCTAGAGGATTGCAGTCAATGGTTCAATAAAATTACATTTATCATACGCACTGTTTCACATGATTTACCAATATGGTCCCAAATGGTAGATATTACAAAATACAGAAGGATTTTCACAGTCATGAGAGCCTGTTAGCTAACATCAATAGTACAGGGAATGATTTGGTTCATACCAAAGCAAAATATTGCCTGCATTATTCAAAAAGCATATTTAAAACAGGATTTAAGAACTCTCTTGAGACCTGCTCACAAAAACACAATTTTATGTTTTGTGCTGCTTTTCAAACATCAATTCAAACTAATCAAATATTTGAGGAATGTAAGAGAAAATAACAGCATGATGACCACACTGATATAAATTACTTTTTAATTATTGTTGGACATACGTGAGTTGAATTTTCTTAAACATTCTCAAAGGCTGTCAAAATATAGAAGTGTGCACAAATATACAAAAGTTTACACACACAGCAAGCATGAAAGTCACACAAATATTTGTGTTATCAAACAAGGCTTATTGCTCTAAAGTGACAAGAGAGAAAAATTATTGAACTTTATGATGGCACAAATCACCTATAAATTTGGTATTATAAAACAATAAAATTTATAGAAAACAGTACAATTTTAAGATAGAATATTAGAATTTTCCTACTCAGAGGAAAGTTACTACTAAGCAATACTATCACAGTTACATAAATATCTCGTGTTCATAGCTGGCAAAACTAATCCTCCCAGACACTGGTCGATGCTGTTCCTTTTATGCACAGTGTGCAAAAGAATAAATCACAAGCAGGAAAGAAAAGTCACTGGTCGATTCTGTTCCTTTTAAGCAGTGTACAGAAGAACAAATCACAAGCAGGAGAGAAAAATCTCATGCCTTCAACTTACTAAGCCATAAGTCTGACAGAGGCTTGAGTGCTTTAACCAACCAACCAGCCAAATCCAATTGTAAAGAACACATTGGCACTATAAGGATTATAATGCACATAACAAGAAGTGCATAACAAGAAATGCTGATGGATCCTATGTTATAAAATGATGAAAATTTCAACAGCATACTTATCACTTCTGTTTAAGGAAGGAAAAAAAAAAAAAAATAGTTTCAGATCAGCAAGTGTATAAATGTATCAGAGATAAAGTAAAGTGAAATATAGCACACAATAATTGAAATACGAAGTGGAAGCATCATACATGCAAGACAGACTTAACATGCACAAGATGCAATCTGCTTAGGTCCCTCTTAAATTTCACTACACAGTTCCACTGTTTTCAATAAGCCTTATGATAAATATGGTGCAAGCAAAATCTGATATAGTGTGAAAAGACATTTGATTTACATATTATTTCTCTGCTGCATAAATCTATGCCAACTTCTTTTGTATGATCTTCCATTAACATCAATATAATATAACTTAAAGCAAAGATAATTTTCTGATAAATAATTACAATTGACTTCACTTGCCACATGTTTCTCTTTGATAAATGAATATTTAACAGCAGTCTTCCTCATTTAGTCATGCATATATTTGGTTTAATTATGAAAGTGAGCAATCATGCATCATGACTGGGGCATCTCTGAATTAGAACCAGACCTATCTTGAGGTTTACCACTATTGTCGGTTGTAGTAGATATTAATGAAAGTCTGTCCTCATCATCACCCCAATTACCATTGATAGTAATGACAGTAGCAATAGCAAGGAGTAAGACACCTATCCCAGCAAAACCATAAAAAGTTATTGTGCCGATTCGTGACAGATTTAAAAGTAGTTTCACTTGGTCACCCAGCTCTGGCGTTAATTCCGCAGTTTGGCGGAAGAAGAACATCGGTATCATAACCTTAGGAACCTTATCATACATCCTGAAAAAGATGTCAAAAAGTTTAGAACGCTATCAACATGAAAACGATAAAGATTTAATGGGAAAATATTATCTTACGTAAGGCCTTTGATTGGTTGGAGTAAAATGTTGATCTGTAGTTGGGCTCTGACTTCCAAGGGCAAACCAGTAGACTAGGAAACAAACAAAATAAGTGTTCAGAAAGCTGATGAAGTCGAGATATCTTTACCCAATAGTAATGAAAATAGGAAGTAAAATCAATGACTATTAAAAACAGATTCAAACTTACCGGTTCCGCATTTATAAAAAATTCATGTTCTTTTCTGTTGGGCTGTAGTCCATGCACAGAGTTGACATACCAAGGGTCAGCATCAAGAAAATGAGGAAAAGACACAAAGGCAGGTGCTCCAAAGCGACATCTTGACATATCCCTGCACAAGGAATCAGATAAGAAAAAAGACTAAAAATTACTTTCAGTGTTATAGGTATTCAAGGATAACCAAATGCACAAACCTGACACCACTTGGCAAAATGTTGTCTGTAGGAGAAAAGCACTTGACTTCAGGGTAAAGGGTTCCATTATCAAACTCACTAGCATCCCCACGGAATTTCATGCCTTGAATTCCAAATCTCTCTGCAATCTCATCACTTTTTGACAATGTGACAGTACTGTAATATCAGTGCACATGATTGATTAGCAATTTTAAAGATGTGTATTGTAGTTAGGGTGAATGCAATATTTTAAAAGTATATACCTGCACAAATCTGATGCAAATACAGAAAGCTTTGAACTATCAAGAAGAGGAGGAAGAAGTTCACCAGTGTTTCCTATAACATCTCCACACTTGCCGTCAAAAAATGATGTATGTGAGGCATAATTCCAGGTGTGAAGGTTTCCTAAATTGCTCATATTCTGTTGGCCAGTGTACATATTAAATATTCCATCGTATGTATAAGACATATTTCTCTGAAACAAAAGCAAGTGACATACCCATTTGAATTTGAAAAATGTTAAACATGAAATTGAGCTAGCTATAAAATAATATATTAGATCTGAAACATAATATTACTTACAGCATAGAACCAACCAAACTTATCAAATGGAATTGATATATTTGTTATTTTTTTTAGTTCTGAGGCTATATCCAGGATTGGGTCATCATAGCCATCAAACAACAGCTCTCTCACAGTCTTTTTCACAGCAAATGATTCTTCAACATTGAGAAGAACACTCACCAATCTCTTCAAAACTGGCTTGAAGTTTTTAACTCTATTTGCAATTGTCTGTAAAAAGAAGAACAACCACAAGTGTTGGAATCATGCAGTAACTTATGGTACAAAAGCCCAATTTCACTCTCTAAGTTAATTTTTAATTCTAAGGAAATAATGATCATAACACATACCGCAGCCAACACATTTAGGGAGACAATCTTATCATCTTCTGAACCAGCAGATTCGGAGGGAACAAAATGCCATTCCCGTATTTGACGGAAAGTAATAGTATCATTCTCTGGATGCCATGTCATATTAACTCTGGTGTGCTTTTCACTAAAGAGTGTAGAAAAAGACAAGGAATTAGGACAAGTTCAGTAAAAAGGTAAAACATTTGCGACAATGAGCTTCCACTTATGATATCAACTTCAATCTTATACATACAAATACTTATATGGTCCTAATTGCTGTAATCGAGGTTTTGCTTTTCCTGCTTTAACTTCACCAGGATTGGTCCAGTTAAAAAAATATATTTCTAAATACATTGGAATTGGAGTTTCCCTCCACATTTTGAACCCAGTGGATGTTGGACTCAATGATAGTTCCTGGAACATAACAAAATTCACAATTAAGCTACTTGGAGTCACTGATTCATATGTTCAACAGCAATACTCTGAAATGAAAAACATTGAAATAGAATTTTATGAAAACAAAGAAACAAGCATGTCAGTATTCAAGCGATACTCACAGTCTTGTAGATGTAATCGCTGACATCAGACCAGAATAACCCGGCAAGGACACCACCGAGAAGAAGAAGAGTGCCAACGCTGAACACTGTGCCTTGTTTACATGCTGGTGAACAAGCCATCTTGAGATCTGTTTGATTAGAAATCATAAAAAATAAAATGTCAAAATCAGCTCCTGAATATAATTTACAAACAAAAAAATTGATATGATTCTCATGACATTAGAAAATAGAGAACTAGTTAAAAATCGACATATAGTGGACATTTATTGGATAACAGTCAAGGAGAGAAATTCCAACTTTATATTTTAGTTTAAACAACATAATAGCCATGCACTCCGTTACTTTTTAACATTGTACCAAGGTTTCAGAGGTTATGTACAGCAATTCTATTGAAAACTAAAAGAACTTGAAGTAAATTTCAAGACGTGATACAATCTTCGTTTTTTTTTTAAAACTTGTATTTGATCTGTGAATAAGAATGGAGACATAAACAAAAATCTATAACACTTGCAGGGAAGAACATTACCTGCTCCTACTCCCCCAATAAGAATAAACAAAGACTTGCGAAGATATGTTGAAAGATGCTTCACCAAAACATGAGAGCATACTATTTCGCAGACACATTCATGACCTGCTAAAACAATGTCTTCGAATGTATCCCAACTCTCTTTCTTTATAGCTTGAAGGCTAAAGACACAATCATCAACAACTGCCTTGCTGTTCTGTTCTGTTCCCCCTCCTCTACGTATCCCCCCCCCTCCCCGCCCCCGCGTCACCACCCATCCCCTCTACCTCCCCCACTCGCGCAACTTGCCACCGAGGCCCGCCTGCCCCATCCTTCTTCCCCCTTTCCGCGAGAAAAAGGAAGTTCAACCACATTTAAGCACAAGGGGTGGTTCCCGTCGATGGATCAAAAACACGAAACGTTATACCGACAAGTTTACAGTGAAAATAATGCAAAAATTGAAAAACACCTCGACGAGTATCGGTAAGTTATTACTGCTCGATTTAAATCAAAGTAAAAGCTTTGAGACGTTCCATCGTTACTTACATTTTAAGCTTTTCCAGAGATATGTTTCGAAAATAAGATGAAGTTATGAACAGGTGGACCGAATCGAATTTTCTCCGACTACTGTTATGGACTTCCCTTGCGAATTCGTGCTAACAAGCGTTGGAATTGGAGGTCCAAGCGCCCAAACCTTCCTTACAGTTATTTTCTCACGGCTACAATCAGGTACAATCAGGCCTAATGCAGCTCGCAATGCTGCACGAATCCTGATACACTCAGGAAAACGAATGTTTGATTTAATGCAATTTAACTCGAATTAAGAACATATTTAGTTGATGAGACATTGTGGGAACTCTGCAAAGAAAATATTTGCACCGCACTTTACTGTCTTATTCAAGTATGGTTTTCCACGCGGGTGTATATCGATGGAAAATGTCTCCTCCCTGATCGGATAGTACTATCTAGTGTTTAAAAAATGAGGGTAGCGACTTCTTCTGCCTCGGAACCGGTGTTGCGGTCGGATCACTCCGGATTACGCGGAAGCAAGTGCGGTAGTCACCGTTTCACGTTTCATGAAATTCATGGCCCCGCGCCGCCCCGCGCTTGCAAATGAAGCTGAGCTATCGAACGCTACTTTGTTGTCGCTCGGCGCGGTGCGATGTTTCTGTTTGACTCACCACTGTAGCTGGGTGGTAGTTTTGTAGAAGTACGGTTCCTCGAGTCAGCCGACAGATGACTGATGGTACGATCAGTGCTCGCTGAGTCAGAGAGAACCCGACTGCCCCGCCGCCGCCGGTCGCTTGGCTCGACTCGACTTGAATTGCTATCGCTGCAGGAGTTAGCCTCGCTTCGGGCTCGAGGACTCGCCTCAAGGACTCGGGACATACAGGACCCCGGGAGGAGGAGAAAGATAATCCCGCCAACGGGTCTGCAGCTCGGTACTCGGTCAGAGATGATCTGTCCACAGGGAGTTGCTTCGAATTCGATTGCTCTGTCGATAAATCGCGTCAAAACGGTTTCTGATTTTTAGGCGGTCTTATTTTATTATTTCGAAAAATGGACAAACGACATTCGAAAAACGTTGCTTTGGTAGCAACTTTGACCATGAGGGTAAACTAGACAGTTGTCGGCCACTTTAGGACGGATTTCTCAATTTCGCCTTCGTATACGCACAATTTTGAAGATTTTTCGAATGTGACTTTTGGCGTCGCAATAGAGGAATGATGAGACAATGCAAGTTTTGAAAAATATTACGAAGTTTCGTGCGATATCTATTCCAAAAACAGAGTGGAATATGGATAACTGAAATGACAGTAGTCGGCCGCCCAAAGACAAATTTGAGGTTGATTGTACTCTGTGGTATCAATATGCAGGTTTTTGTTTTTTTGTTTTGGAAACCTATCGACATAATGGTATTGTTAAATGTTTATCCAACAAGGGTCATTTGACTTTCCATTGAAATGTCGTTACGACAGGCTGAAAATTAGCTTCGAAGTCAGTGAGTCAAAATTGACAGTTCTCGGCCACACGCTGACTACTCGGCCGCCCTAAAACTTCAGCATAGGGATGCGCCAGTGAGACTTTTTTGGTCGAGGAATGGTCCTTGGCAACTTCAGAACCATTTCAAAGACAGAAATCCCCAATAACATCCTCCCTACAGGTCACAGGCTCTAGCAAACATGGCCTTACATCGCTGTAAAACCTTAAGGAATTCACATCCGCAGTGCATGCTTTCACTTTAAAGCCTGCTAGCGGCTGTCCCCAATCAAAATTTCTGGATATCTAGTGCCTAGATTATCGGTTAAGTGTCCCCATCTTGATCTGCATAGAAAAAAACGACTGGCTCAAGTCATCCCGCTGCTGCTAGGCCCTAATGAACGTGAGAGTGGCCGACTACTGTACCCCGGCCGACTACTGTCTAGTTTACCTATATCGACATCTACAGCACATCGAACCCACGTCGTGTCGATGAATTATTTCTGTCTGCGGGCGTTGGTTCACGTCAACACACCGCAAGCGCCATGTTGGACTCAGCCTCACAGGTTTACCATCAGAGCTCACCTCTGACAGCACCCCAAGCCTCCTCTGGGCGAGGCGCCTGCGAGGTAGGCAACCACGTAACAGCCACGTTGTGCGGGCTTGTCTGCCCTGTCCATGCAAGGCGTCATGGAAGTGGGCAAGGTGCCTTTGTCCGCTTGGCACCTTTTCATTCGTTGTGGGTGCAGGCTACACACGGGTCCATCACTGCTAGAAAAATTGTAACTTACCAAGAATCGTGGTCAGATTTGACGAAGTACTGGTTCCTGGAGTTTAGGTGTACGGTAAAAACGCCTCTACTCTCCAGTGAGAAGTACGGTTCACCATACCGTCATGACCGTGCTTCGAACTACGATCGAAACAGGCAAATTACTGATCAGGACGAGCTGTACACCCTACCGGGTTGAGTACTTTTTTTGTGCTTTGTGTGTGTACAAAATAAATGTGCTTAAGCCTTGCGTACAATTTTTCGTGCGCAGTTAAGAACAAAACTGTGCTTAGTTAAGTACGATTTCGGCTTGTGTAAAATTTTGTACTTAAGTGAGCACAATTCTGTGCTTAAGTAAAGCACATTCCTGCACGTCCTTAACTAAGCGCAATTTT
>CABIKL010000860.1:0-18518 GCA_902196195.1 Aptinothrips rufus | reverse complement strand
TCTTCAAAAAAAAAATTTAAAAAAAAAAAAATTCATGTGTTTTTTTTGTGCTTAATGTTATCTTTGCAACTTGGAGTAATGGGGCATGTTCTTTCCTTTTTAGGGTTGAGAGCCAGGTTTCAGCTGAATCTAGTTGCACCTTAACAGAAGATGACTGTTTTATTCATAGCAGACAACTTACTCCTTCTGAAATGTAAGTATTACTGTTCCTCGCTTTATCTTTTTCCTTCAAAATCCTTTTTCGATTTAATGTTGTGTTGTAGAACCAATAAAAATTGGAACTTAATTTTATTTATTTATTTTCAGGAGGCAAGAGCGATTAGAAAAGGTTCGTACTCTATTTTATAATGCTTACTTTTCAACCATAGGTTTTAATCTTAAAAACTCAGATTCAGGTTTGAGCAGTATTCTAGGTAATTTTGCTGAGAAAGTTGGCATTCGAGCAGTACAGAGATCTCCAGTATAAACTCTATCCAAAACTGTCTCTAGCATTGTGCCTCTATGTGTGAGGAAGGTTGTTACATTTGTTAACTGAGGACTTTGCAATGTTAGATGAAGGAAATTTAAGTTTAAGTCTTCCACTGCTTTAGGTACTGACTCTCCTTCTAGAAGTAATCTTAAATTTGTTTTTTTATTTTCATCCTGATGACCATTATTGTGCTGTAAATCTGACTTTTTCAATGTCCGCCTTCAACTTGGGTATGTGGAGAGTTGAGTCTATTTTTCATTGTGTTAAGTTTGAATTTTTATGACAGCCACTGAATGCCTTACTTTAAGAATATCTCTACTTGTGGAGAAATCCAAAGCTTCTATTTGTGACTGAAACAATTCATGGTATCTAATTTCTGGTCTATTTAAAAATGGAAAGACTTTGTAGTTTTTAATCAAGTTAATGTTTCCTAATATATGGACTGAGACAAAAGCTCCTCTGAGCTTGTGAGAATGTAAATATGCTCCATTACCTGCTGAGGACTTTGGTAGTTTGGACTCAGTGACTTGTTTATGATAACTCGGTTGTTTATTATATTTACACAATTCGTGGATAAATTTACATGATGTCCATCATTGTTGAACTTTACTTCATTGTGCCATATATTGAAGATGAAGTTCTGCTTTCTAGCCTTGGAATAAGGCATACAGTAATTTCTGTCTTAAGTACTAATAATGTAACCACTTGTCTATCATTTTACCATAAACACGTGAAGGCACACTAACTATATGTGGTTTATCCGATTGATTGTCATTAACATGGTACCAGGAAGAAACTATCTTATCTCCTCCAAGCTTGAACTTAAAGTGAAGATTGTTTAATTCCTTGTATTGTGCCCAAAATGTTTTGTTTACATTGGAAGATTGCTTTCTGCGTTCAGATTGACTGACTTAAAGCTTCATGTCTGGCAATCCTCTCTTCAGAATTCTTTTTAGTGACCTCTTCTTATCTGTTGATTCTTGCTTGTGGGGCAGCATTCTTAGTCTTTTTTCCCTCAAATACTTGCTGTTGTATTGCATTCAGTGAGGAATGGTTGTAGACATAAAGTAGTCTTGTGTAAGTACAATATTACAAGTTGAAGTTTATCTCACAATGAATATTAACAACAGACTATTTGGTTAGAATTGTCTTTTAGAGGAATTTTTGTCCCAGTTGTATCTTTTGGGTATACTATGTGTTCACAATCAAGTATTTTTTGACATTTTGTTCATTTGTATGAATGGAATAACTGCTTTACTGTATGACATGAATTTGCTACTGACATGTGGCTTAAAACAATGTTTTACAAGGATCTCATGTTAGCCCAAAACTCATAGAGGGCATGTTACTTACTACAAATACTACATTATACTTTCTTTTCATCACTTGTATTCATTTTTGCTTGTTTGTTTGAATCAATAATGTCTTGTTATTGTTATTGTTATTATTGTTAATAATGTTTATGATGCAGACTTTGCTATACCATTTAAAAATATCTATTTTTCAGAATTATTGCATATTTTTCAAATGTTGTAACTAGTTTTTTGTATGTCATAGTACCACATTTTCTGTAAAGTAAGTCATGTGTTCTTGCTTTTTGTTTTGATTTCATGTCCCCTTGTCTCGCTATGAGAACTGATGCCAACTTACCTCAAATATCCGTTGAAATAATATTATCTGTAAGGTACAGTAACTTGCTATTCATTTGAATTTAAACTCAGCGGTTATTCTTATAAATGAAATTACAGACTTACAATTTTCAGTTTGAATCCATCGTATGCCTTTCTCTACAGACTATCTATAAAACACTGTGGATGAGTTGATTATCAAAGATAGGAGTATCCATCCTATCTTAATTTTTCTTTCTTAGCAATGATATAAGAGGAAGTGTGGTCACAAGTTATGCCTGTACATCAATTATGCCATACAGAGTGCTTGGACTCAATAGAATATCAAAGTTTGTTGTCTCCTACAAGTGTTAATCGTGTTAATGACAATGTCTCCAAAAGGGAATTTTGATAATATGTTACATAAATTGCTCTTGATTTAGGATCCAGACTTTAATGCATGATGCTTTGCATGTTGCAAATGATTTGTTCCATCTTTCCGTTGCTCAACTTGTGGCTGCAAATAATTTGATGACATGATATATTATCTAGTGACCTAACGTCTTCTCAAATGTTTGACAAGGAAACATTAATTCAATGAAGTAACAGTCATAAGCTGCACTGCAGCTGTTAATTTCTTTTTCTCTTAGACTAATAATATCAATCTTATTCTCGTGAAAACAGTGGTCCATAATTATTATTTTTGTTTCTTGTTTTTTTTAATATTTTATTTTGTAATGAAAGGGTGCTGGTACAGTTTTATTATTCTTTGTATGTCCTTGTAGATGTGGGCCGATGGCTTGAGAGAAATGTTTTTTTCTTGCCATGTTGATTTGCAGCTTGGGAGTGTACTATTTTTTTCTGGTCTTGTGTTTTTGTGTTTAAGGTATGCTTTTAAAAATGCTATGTCTTGTGAACCCATATGATTTTACTGCAAGTTTGTGAGCGCCATCGTTTTGCTAGTGGGGTAAAGTTGCCCACCTGTTATTTTACTAAAACCTTGGAATACAGTTCAAATCGAACCAAATAACATGTGGTGCACTTTACCCCACGTCAGCCCACTTTATCCCTGCTCTCAATCTTGCTCTGCATAGTGGCCAATCTCAGTTTGGTTTTGAGGTATTTTAAATTTGAACTGGCATTGCTCTGCAATGGATATGTGACACCTAGTCCAACCAAACATTGAAATAAAATAAGTATCTTCCTGAGGCTTCTTTGTACTATGACACAATTTCCGTCTCCCGGGCAGTCTTGTACATGGTACCCCTGCTCACAAGTCGTCGACGATACTGTTTTCACCAGCAGTCCAGAATGCCTGATGCGATTTCTGATATGCCTTTGTCGCGGTGGCGGCTCTTCACATTCATATCTTTTCCAAGGGCATTCAACATGTTAGTGTTGGAATTTTTCAGTTTTTTCATACCTATGTAGTTGTTCAGTCATGGCTGTGACCATCCGCAATTTACACTTGTTAAAACTTACGAATGGTTTTATACTGTAAAATTATGTACATAAAGATGTAAAAAGATGTGAAGTAAATTTATTTTAATTTCAAATTCTCTACATATTTTTATCTTTTTACTCGATGCTGGTGTGCGTCGTCGCTAAGGGATGGCACTGATGTTCCTAAGACCGATGTTCCTAAAAAGTTATTTCATTTCATTATTTGAAGATCATGCTTGCGATGTGTACCGAGTGACCCATGGACGCCGTGACGTCCTTGCTGGGAACATACTTGTTATAACATTATCAACTATGGAGTTATGAAATTATGTAAATAACTTAATAAGTTATTAACATAACAATGAGCTATCAAGTTATGTAAATAATTAAATAAGTCATTCTCATATAAATGTGCTATCGAGTTGAGGTGGTACTCATTGCTCTACTAGAAACTTCTCTACACACACAAAAAGTCATTTCTTAAGTTACTGTTAAATTGCTCTTCACTTGACGCGATACATATTTACTATGTACTTAATTGTACTTATTCAAGTCATAAATAAGTTTAAATATATCATAAAATATTTACTCTAATTTTAATTATGTTTTTGGGACTTCCCCGAAATTCCTTTTCTTTCCCCGGGACCCTACGAGCAGGGATGCAGAGCGGGAGATCTGCGTTCGATGCTCTTCCCAAGTAACAGAGATTCGTCATGTGACGGGTTTGCGCGCCATAAGGCAACCTCCTGTTCTCCTGGTGCCAGAGCCTTTGCTGTGTAGAGATGAACGTCAGCAAAGAGCAGACTGATGTCTGTCTGTCTGCACTTAGTGTATGAAGCTCCGGTAGCGCAGTTGTCGTGGTCACAGAACCCAGAGCAGGGTTCCTCGAGTAAGGTGACCAGGCATTCGCCGCCCTGCGACTGCTGACAAGTAACCGCACTCCTCGATCTCCGAAACACTGCAGGTTGAAACCTCGAAGTCACTGTGCTGAAAGTACTCGAGTAATTTAAGTGGTAGGCAAACTCTTTGCTTCATCCCTGATGTTTCAACCAGTAAGGTTTCTCGAGTGGGGTAACCAGAAGTTCGTCTCCCAGCGACTGCTGAGTAGGTATTGCACCCTTCGTTCTCTGAAACGCTGGTGGTTAAAACCTCAGGTATCCGGCAGTGAGTTCGCGTACTCGAGAACGCTCAGAAGAGTGGGTGTCGAGGTTTTAACTTCAGCGTTTCGGTGATCGAAGGTTGCGATGCATGCCAAGCATTCGCTGGCCGCTGGGTAAAGTCATCCCGGGTCTTCCAGGTACACGTTTACTGATACTGCAAGCAAATTAATATGAGAATTTTTGAGTAGTAATATACTCACATGGGAGGTATTATATACAGGAGCAACTGTGTGTCCAAGCCAAATATGATTGTGACAGGCAATCCTGCATATAATATCATCCTAGTCACATTCATTTAGGACAAATTCAGGTAAAAGACATGAAGACCTTATTGTTCGTAATATTTCCATCATTTTTTATTTAAAACAGAAAATACTTGTCCATTCTTAAAACAGGATAAAAGGAGAGTTATAGTTGCAACGCTTACAAAGAAAAAAAAAGGAGGAAATAACAACAGTCTGAGTATACATAATTAATCGGGATTCACATTTTTATTATCCCTTTCATCATAAATGGCAAACATCTAGAGAGTGGTATCATTATCAAATATATCACATCTGAATGATCAATTAGAAGCTGCTTCAACAAGATAACCGTGTCTCTTTTATTCATACTGAAGATTTTGCTGAAATTTACAATTAGCCTACATTTAGTAACTTTAGAATAATCATTAATCTAACCAAAGACTGGCGGAATGTTTTGGCTACGGTGCCCAATCAAGATGTGCACATAGCATCCACAGTTAACAAAGTAGTGTCCTTCCTACTACTACAAAACAAAGCGGGACAGAAAATCTTTTGAAATATGGTAGTTGAAGAAAGTGGAGTGCTAAATAACTTGACAATGAAGTTAAAAAATCTGCAGGACCAACATACAGCCACATTCATAAGGACCACACAAACTAGAATAATACAACAAAAAATATGAAAACCTTATAACGAAACAAAACAAAAATTAGCTGCAACTTTACAGACATACATTCAAAAGAATATGCTTCCTTGTAATTCTAAATCTTAGTTCACCATAGCTTATATAGGAAAGATACATAATAGGAGAATACATTACTCTTACACCCTACACCAATGCTAACCGAAATTAGCAAGAAGATGTTCTAGCCAAGTGTACCATTACTAAGAAATGTTACAGATGATTTATGAAAGCAAAATATTAAGAACTCTGCTCAAGTTCCCTTCATTTTCTTCAGCCAACTCAATAATCCTTCGCTGATGAGCATCATAACCCATCTCAGCTAGAGCAACCAAACATCTTTGAACTTCTGGATCTGAAACAGTAAAACAATGATGTAAATTTCAAAACTTGAAAGAAAAATTACTCTTTAATAGCATTAATGGATTAAGTGTATGACTGTTAAGAAAGCAGAAAATTCTGATAATCTTGTTTGATTTTGAAAGAAAAGAAGAGTAGATGCTTACTGCTATGGAAAGGTACATGAACTTCATGGACAGCAGGCTGAGGTACCACAGGTTCAGGTGTCGGCTCCACGACTGGAAGCTTGGGGTACACTTGAGCTTGATCCACACTGCGATCCTTTACTGAAAATTAATAGGCAAAATAAATCTACAAGTAATCTCAAGCATTACAACAAAAATATCATACATCAAAACAAAAGAGTAAGGAAGAAGATGATACATACGCTGAGAATCAATCACCATCCAACCCTCCGCGTCGGTCTCTTCGCTTGACGATCGGGAAGAACGGCCAGACTGAGATGACATGTTCCCTACTCCGACTGGGATGTTTTTCTCAGCTTGACTACCAGAAGGTAGAGCAGACGTTTGAGTTCCTGATACTAATGCAGATTTGTCTTGGGCATCTGGTGCTTGAACTTCGCTCTGGGGTGGAGCTGATCCTGAAGCGGTTGCAGCAGTTGTAGCAGGTGCAGCAGCTGTAGAAGTAGATGGTACAGCACCGTCTGACTCCGTGGCTGGTGTAGTTTTCTTGGAGTTGACAGAAAATGGATTGCCCAGCGGTTCTGATGCGGGAGGAGCCGATGTTGGAGTGGATGGATCATTCAGACGGACATCAGCCAGATTTTGAGCCACCTCCAGAAGAAGCTCTTCTGGAACTGATAAAAATCAAACAGGAAGTTAGGAATAAGCTTTGTTTGGTCTAATATCAACATGAGGAATGAAGATAAAATGTACCTGGTGACATTGACTCGATCAGCTGTTGCAGATGGCTAATATTCTGAGGGTTCAGCAGGTTCCCAAGGGCTTGGGAATTCAAGATAGAGCTGATGATTCCTGCAGGGAAAGGACATGCTCCCTGAGCAGCCGACGGCTGCTGATTACCAGAAGGTGCTGCTCCACTTGAACCTATTAGAAGGAATAATAAAATTTATAGCAACTTATTTCAGTCAGGTCTCTTTTTTGGAACATACATTACAGTTAAGAAATGAGAAAAGAGTCTACTACATACCAGCAGTTGCAGCACTGCATGAGGCAGACGCAGCTCGTTCTTTCTTCTCCTTCTTGTCCCTTTTGTCCTTTAAGTCCCTCTTGCATCGCTTAGAGAGATGAATCATATCATCAGCAAGGCCCATGAAGTCATCACAATGCTTCATGTTGCCTTCATAAATTTTGTGCAAACGGCGTTCCTGCTTCTTGCAGCGGGTATCAATCTTGTGCAATGTGTCCGACAGATGGTGCATAGCTTTGGAGAAGTTGTTCAGCTGGAAGACAACAGAAGAAACACAAAAGAATAAATACAGGATGTACTTAGATTTTAAGCATCAATCCTATATTCAAATTATTTAATCTATAAAGCAAAATTAGAACTTACCAACGTGTAATGGCAGTGAACCAGGGGGATTCGCAACATGATATGTTCCTTGTGCATCATCTTCGATTCACAGTCAATGCAAAGATCGAAGTCATCACATTCCAAACACTTGTAACGATGGCTAGAGATACTCTTGTTGCATCCATCACAGTACACGTTGGGGTGGACTTTAGGTGTAACGCCACGGAGAGCTGATCGCCAGGGTCTCTTGCAACCAGGAGGAGTCAAGAGAACGCCTTCATCTTCATCATCGTCGGAATCATTACCAGCACGATCTGCAGGACCCACTGGAATACTGACTTCAGCAAGAAGATCTCCTCCCATGGGTCGAAATTCAAACGAAGCTGCAAGAGGATGAAGAAAAGTGTTTCTATTTAAGGACAAGCCAAGTATAATTTGTCAACAGAAGTGTTTGAGAATACTTACGTTGAATGCTGACTGAGATGGGGTTCTTTGGAGATAGATACAGACGTCGAACCTGGTCAGTAGTTTCAGTCAATGCAGTCAGAAGTTCCTCGTTGGAAGATATGATGATGTCATCATCCTCAAAGTCTGAGTAGAGATGAGGAATAATGTTAACCCATAATCAAGCAATAAAAAGTAAAATTTAAATTTATGCTGTATTTACCTTTCCAGCTAACTGAGAACTCATGGCTTGCCAAACTTGGGAAAACTTGACGAATTTTCTTTTTCAACAGATCAAAGCTTGTGACTTCATTTTGTTCCATACCAAAGCGGCGTACTTCCTTGGGTTTCTCATTTCCTCTCTGGACAAGATATGCCTTGAAAGAAACTGAGCCTGCTGAGATAGGGGCTTTAGAAGCTGCTCCATTACTTGTTGCCCTGAAAACCAGATACAAATTTGCAGGAATAAATAAGTTTTATATGAGACAAGCATTAAGTTTTAGAACAAAACAATAAACAGATAATATATGCTATGTAATTGATACAATTCAGAAAAAAAACACACGAAAAAAGCTGCAAATACGTTTTGAGCACTAAATAAAATTCGCCGTAAACTAAACTACAAAAGAAAGTTGAAAATTATCTCAGACTGTTCCTATGGTAATTCTCGCTGTCGGCTACCGTTACCATATTGCGTCATACGGTCGAAATCCGGCATTCCGACTGTGAAGGGAATGCCTTTTACGATTCCAAGGGAAAGCAAAGCACTTCCGTAATGAACAGCAATGCAGTTCGTAGAGAAAATGAAAACCTACGGAACTCTAAAACCCCGTTCGTATTCCCCATCAGCTGCTGCTACTGCGCCACATATCAAACGAATTTCTCCAAGCGCATAAAAGGTGAATATGAATGTGGCAGTCCGGTAAGCAAGTCGAAAAACAGACATTCGAAATTATCTCAAACTTTGACAACATTGAATCATCCAGTTTAAAGAAAAAATATCCAAGACGTCCGACGTAGGTTCCCCCTCCCCCCTCCCTCTCTCCACCATGTCTGCCCCCTTTATCCGCTAAAAGAAAAAGAAAAACAGCGAATATTTATGACGTAATCCAAATCAGTCGAAAGATAAAAATCGGCAAAAAGAGCAAATGAGCATAATGGCATTGTAACTCGAGCAGTTACGAGGACGCAGAAATGAAGATCGTGCATAGGGACCATGGAGCCTGAAAGCCTAGAGGCCAGGCAAATCACCACACAACCATTGTGTAGCCGCAACGAAATTCAGCAGCCGATACTCACGACCATATCAACGTAATTCAAGCACTCGCACTAAAAAAGATAACGTACGAAAAATAGAAGTCGAAACTTCTCGGTATCCTGCCTTTTCTGGCAAACAACAAAAACAAGTAAATAAGCCAGTGATCGGTGGTACTCACATCTTGGCTAAAACGGATCAACAATTCGGAAAACAATTTGTGCTGTAAAAGCAGAACGCACTTCACCGCTCTCAACTGAATACTAAACTGCACAGGATAACGCTCTGAATTTATAGCGAAGGACAACGCAAAGTCTCTAGGCAGTGGTGCAATGACGACGGACGGAGGACCAATGACTACTGTGGATGATGATAAACAAAAACTACCCTTCGAGCAGAAAGCACATCACGGCGAGTGTGAGAGCAACAACTTCGCATACTGTCACTGCCTCTTAGATTATTTTCCTATTTAATTCCTTTGTTATGTTTCGGACATCAAGAGCCCACACAAAATGGAGCCATTGAACAATAATTGCAGACATAACTATAAAAGTAGGTACCACCAGATACGGCACACTCCCCACGCGCAATAGCAGAGAAAGAAGCTGGCAAAAGCGCTCCTAGCGGAAAGACCAGAACTTTTCAGAGTTTGCTGCTCCCGTTGTTGCCAACCACACCGTCACTTCAAACATCGAGATAATTTCCAGAATACGGTACTCCCGGAGAGAAAGAAACAAAATATTCGTGTGCACTTCAGTAAATACAATAAACATCAGAATATTGAAAACTTTCACTTTTTGCCTACGAGCTTCGTTAATTTTTTCTTATTCCTGTGTTGGCATAATGTTTCCTCCCGGGAACCTGCTGCATCATATGAATAAGCGGCATTGTGGTCGGCGTTGGATGACGGTGCGAGATGCTGTCTCCGTCGTGTCTGGGCAAGCATGCGTCATTAAATCACGAACCGCCGAGAAGGGTCTGGAACCAGCACCCCGCTCGTTTCCCCGCGTCACCAAACACAAACAGCGCTTCTGAGTCCCTGGAATATTTCTGGCTATCGCAATTTAAGGTTCCAAGTAGAAAATCAAGTATTCCTGAGTAATAAAACTTATTTTCTTGGCCTCAAAATTACTAGAACGCGGCCGTCACAATTGTTTTAAACTGGTATTTATGGTATTTTACTCGTGTTTTAATTTGTGTTGTAATCCCGACTCAAAAAAACTGTTTAATTTAGAACCCTTCTCGCACCCACTATTAATTTAAAAAAATTAAAAATTTCGTTAGTATGACATTGTGAAGCAACTTAAAAAGACATTGTAGTGGTATAAGAGAAAATGATATTCGTCCTCCTCAACCGACACACCCAAACGGTTACTCGAAACTATGTCGATTGGTCGTCGATGAAGACCATAAAGGTCTCGTCTTTTGAACTTTTCTGTTCTGTCCGCGCAAATTGTTAAAAGCACAAGAAAAAGTTTGCTTTGAGACTACGTAGTTCGCAGCGTACAGAACAGAATGGGATGAGTCACGAGCAATCTTCAAAGGCACTATCCTCCCCATATCATAATCACATGTCTGATAATACTAGGCGCGTTGTGGCGAGCGGCTTGTCTATTAATAGGGAGCACCATTCGATCGCCGGAGCACTGGATATCTGCAACTGACGCTCTGGCCAGTGCAAGACGTGTCGGCTATCGGGCCAGTGAATTTTAAGAAAAATTGCAGCTCGATGCCGCCGGTATCCGAACCCACAATAATAATTTTTTGACCATTCCGATTAAAAGACCAATGGCGCATCTAGATGGGCCTGAAGAAAATAAATTTGATAAGTGCTGTACATGTTGGTAGGTTGGAACCAGCCCTTCCATTGGTTTTCACTTTTCTGAAAAGTTGGTGCGAGCATCCGTTTCTAATCTTTGTGTCAACTGTTCAGCGTCGCGACCAGGGTCGCGACCTATATCAGAATGTCAGAGGCATGCATTCGAGGTGTGCGATTGGCTGCACTTTCAGGGATCCGAAACAAGGGAAGAGTTGTCATCGTCACATGACCATGTCCTCCCCATAGGTTCAGATCACAGCGGCATTGAATTCCTCTTATTCAAAGTTTCGTCCGTCTCTTCGAATGAAAAGAGTATCACGCATGAACGTCGGGCAGGGAGGGAAAGGTTTGAGTAAAAACTAAGCTAAACCTCAATGTCATCAAAGAGCATCACATCACGGTTACATCTAAACCAACCACAGAGAACGGATTTCGTAGAGTCTTTAACGCCAATCTCATTTGATATGTAAATTGAGGTCGCAGTCACAGTGGCCCCGTGGCTTCTAAACTATCAACGACACTTGGAGGCCGCTGAAATTGAAAATAAAATATCAGCTGATCGGATGTAAACAATGACGCAAGACAAGCATATTACGAAAAACTACCCCATCTGTCGGGAGAAAAGAGGAGAGGTGTAACTTTTGCCTTTTTCCTGTTGGGCGTGATGAATTTACTGACGACTCGAGTTTTCGTAAATAATTTATAAGGATTAAAATAAAAATAAAAAAGATAATAGAAGTACGGAAGATCTTTTCGAAGTTATTATGGGTTTGACGTCACACCCATCAGTCAGCTCGGGTGTAATGTGCTGGATTGGGTTGACCGGCGCCTGCTGGGCAGGCAACACATCGTGCACCCGTGAGCTGCTGGTGGGATGACTCAATAACGTCGTGCCGCGTCGGGAAGGGACGGGATTGTCTGACGCGAGTTACTTACATCCAAATTACTTCGAAAACGTTTTCCTTGGCAAATAAAGTTCAAAAATTACGTAGGTACAATAATACGGGCCGATTATTTACTGACCTATTACCTTTGTCAAGGCCAAGTAGTTGGGAGTGAAGGAAAGACCACAGCAGGAGTCCACAGGGTTTTGGTTTTTCTGTGTATCAATAGTAGGGGTATCGTGATCCGTCCCCCACACCACGGTAGTGCCTCTTAGTTTCGCCACACGCAGATCGCGAGTAGCTCGGTGTTCACTGCAGAGAGGACACGTGCGTTGGATGCAGTTCTACCCCGCGGTCATAACCCGAGCTGAGTCATTGCGATCACTTCCTCACGGCCAGGCGGGGAAGGCTACCGGATTTGGTTCCGCGGCCGCTCCCTGCCCCTCTTAAGGTGACCCCAACGCAGGGCAGTTAGTATGTGGGCCAGGGGTGGGTGCGGGTGGGAGCGCGTTAGGTGCGTCTGAGTGGTGACAGTTATAATGGAATCGGCGATGTTTGACATAAGTGCATGCAGTTACGTACACAGTGGAGGTACGACAGACTACGAAATTTGACTGAAAAAAAAGTTTTGTAAATTTACGAAGATAATGGGAAATATTTTTGACGACAGACGCAACATTTCCAAATTTACGGTAGGTCTTTATAATTACGTTTGATATGTGGAGAAAAACTTACAAATTTTGTTAAGTAAATTTACAAAGATTTTCTGCAATTTTTTTCTTAACTTCTTTTTTGTAAATGAGATATATCTACGCCACTGAGGACGCCGACGCGCCGCGAATAGGAGAGCACTCTGGAGAGGGAGTAGGGGGGTGGGAGGAGGGGGGCGGGCAGAGGACGGCTCACCCCTTCCCCTCCCCACTCTCCCGAGGCAGGACGCGACGTCAGAACGACCGTCTGCTTGCAGTGCCCCAGGTCACGGTCAGGAGACCAGTTGAAGAACAATACTTCACAGACCTGACGTGCCCAGCTCCTCTCACATCAGTGTTCGAGAGCTTAAAATAATAATGTCTTTGAAGGGGAAGGACGGGAAGGAGAGAATTAGTAAATACCAACTAACCATATGAAACTTCTCAAAGCAGACAATAAGCACAAAATCTGTTGAGACCTCCATCTACTTAAGTGCATAGTACGCAGTACGCCAACGCATTGCCAAGACACTGAGACACTGAGGACAAGCTGGGAGAGAAATCGGCCAGCCCAGCAACATCGGAAGCGCCACCAAAACAATATCGAATCGACCCGTCGATCTCACGCACTTCCGATATTTTCGACACCGTTTCGATATCGTTTCGGGCGGCATTGCTCAGTGGAGCGTGTCGATGTCGGCTCTGTTTAGTCTCTCAAGTTCTCAAGAAGGGACCCGAGCGGATCCACAGCCTCCGCCAGGATCAGGACCAGGACCGCGGCAGCGGGCCGGGCCAGCCTACCGACAGGACAGCCAGCCGACAGGCCAGCCGACAGGCCAGCCGGACCAGGCGGGGCGGGCTGAGAGAGGTGGCCGCGAGACAAAACTGCGTGGTCGGGGCACTGCCGTACATGGCATGCAACACAGGTAACAGGAGGGGGAGGGGGGGGGGCTGGAGTGGGAGTCGCCCACCTAGCGCCCCGCGCCCCACATAACCGCGCGGCGCCCCGCCGCGCCCCGCCTCAACCCGAGCTCTAAGCCCGCTGCCGCCACATCGCGAGTGCCGCCCCGCCCCGCCCCGCCCCGCCCCGCCCCGCCCCGCCCCGCCCCGCCCCGCCCCGCCCCACGCTAGGCGAGCCGGCAGGCCGCTGTGGCGGTGCTGCGACGGCCCGACACCGCCCAGGCTGGCCCAGGCAGACCTCGCAACCAGCCGGTCACTCCAAACCAAGATGTTGTAGCGGACAGCGCGCACCCGGCTCGAGCAAACCTCTACACGCGAACAGACGCGCGTCCGCGGCGCACCGACCGGCGCTCACCCGATCCGGACCGGTCCGAACTCGAATCCGATACAAACGAAAACTATTCGCGAACCGAGCCGACCCCGCGATCCGGCATGACCGTGGGGAAGAGCGAGTCGACGGTGACGTCGTCGACCGCGGCGGCCGCCAAGTCGGCGTCCTCCTCGTCGTCACAGTCGACGACGATGAAGACCTCCAAGACGGCGGCAGTCGCGTCGACGTCGTCGACTTCCTCGATTAAGGCGTCGACGTCCGGCGCGGCGGGTAGCTCCTCGCCTCTCGCCGGCCGCAAAGTGACAAGTAGTAGTGAAGTGACGAAAGTGACGACAGTGGCCAACGGCAAGCCCAGCGGCGCCCTCAACGGGTCCCTCGCCGTCTCCGGGTCAGTCTCCGGGTCCGTCTCCGGGTCGGTCTCCGGCACCGTCTCCGGCGGCAACGTCGTGACAAAGACCACCAAGAGGGTGACGGGCGGTACGGTCACCACCAGCTCCAAGGTGGTCGAGACCGTGTCCAGCTCACAGACTGTGCACAAGTCGTCGAGCAGCAGCCAGGTCACCTCCTCCAAGCAGGTGGTCTCCGGGTCGTCCGGAACCACCACCTCCGGGAACGTGAGCGGCTCCGGGGCAGCGGGCGGCCTGCAGGGCGCGACCCACACCACCGTGACCACCACCTCGGGCAGGCAGGAGACCCGCATCGACCCGGGGGCGAGGGGCACCCCCGCGGCGGGCAGGCCTTCTGTGGTCACGACCACCACCACCTACCACATGCCGGGCGACGGCGGCGGCACTGTCACGATCACTGACGTCACCGACACCTCGCTGCTGCCGGCCGGCAAGACCTCGTCACAGTCCATGTCACAGTCCACGTCCAGCCACAGTCACAAGCAGGAGGCGAGCAGGATGTCCTCGTCAGTGTCATCGTCCAGTCATCAAGTCATCCAGTCCGGCTCGGCACGGGACGCCTCCACGTCGCTCATTCAGATGGAGAAGTCCTCCGGGGCGCTCCAGGGGCTGGACAAGTCCTCCAGCAGCAGCAAGATGGAGGCGTCAAGTTCCTCACAGAAAGCATCATCGAGTAAGAAGGAATCATCATCATCAGGGGGCAGTCATGAAATTCTCCAGTCAGGACCGGCTGAGTCGTCAACCTCCCTCACTCAGGTAGACAACAAGTACAGCGGAATCCAGCAAGGGACCACCAAGTCCTCCAGCATCAGCAAGATGGAGGCATCAACATCCTCACAGAAAGCATCATCGAGCAAGATCGAATCATCATCATCATCATCAGGGGGAAGTCATCAAATTCTCCAGTCGGGGCCAGTTGAGTCGTCAACCTCCCTCAAGCAGGCAGATAATAAGCAGGGGACCACCAAATCCTCCAGCAGCACAAAAATCGAGTCATCATCATCAATGATGGCCTCATCGACCAGCAAGGTGTCATCCTCATCGTCTTCCAGCCGCCAGATCATCCAGTCCGGGTCGGCCGGGGAGACGAGCTCACTCCTCCAGCGAGACAGTCTGCAGGGGCTGAGCAAGTCCTCCAGCAGCGCCGAGATGACGTCATCATCGTCCAAACAGATCTCGTCCTCGAGCCAACAGCAGGTCGTGCAGGCCTCCCTGCAGCAACAGGTGGCGATGAGTGCCATGGGCGGCACCATGAGCCCCACGCTGGCCAGGAAGGAGTTCATGACCTCCTCGACGGCGGAGGTGCTCAAGCCGCACGCCCCAATGCCGGCCGCAGGCAAGCCGAGCGTGACGACCACCAGCAAGACGACCTCCTCGACCACCACGGCCCAGCAGGCGGGCGTCACCAGCAGCAGCACGTCCAGGACCAGCGTCACGACCACCGCCAAGACCACCAGCAAGACCAAGCAGGAGTCCAAGGAGGTCAAGGAGCAGTGCATCTGCGAGATCTGCACGTGCGGGTAAGTGGAAGTTCAATGCTGAGTTCATTTCATTCGGGCGTTCACTCGGACAAGCTAACCATAAACCAGGGATTTTGAAAAGTGCACAAGATTTAATTTCGATGGGCTGAAGGAGGTTAGGTTGGATCGACTGTAAAAACACAGCATTGTAACATCGTTTCTAATTTTCCGACGGAAAAGACATAATTTTACTGAAATTTCAGTAAAATTTCTTCATATTTTCGGACAGTTTCGTAATAAAAAAAAATCACGCCGTGTGATACATTATCAGTTTTGCGCAACTTGTTTGGGAAAAGTGACCTTAATTTTCGCACATGTCCCTTCAGTCAGCATATGTGCATCGCAGCTGGTTAGTTGCAACCAAGGTCGACTGTGAGGCTCCGCGCCGGTCCTATAGGCAGGGCAACACTTTCACACCCACCCTCCCTCGGCGTCAATCGACGAATAGCGTGGCAATAAGCCTCCCCTGTGGAGGTCGATCTGGATCCGCCCCTGGCCGAGCTGACGCCCCGCCATAGAGGAGAGGAGGCCGGCCCCACCTGCGAGTGACGTGACCCAGTGCAGCGCCACGCCACGCCACGCCACGGCAGCGTGCAGGCCGACCCTGAAACTGCTCGCCCGCCCAGCACTAACGCGCCGCGCAGCGCCACGCCACGCCACGCCACGCCACGCCACGCCACGCCACGCCATACTGTGCTGCGGCTGTACCGCATACTAGGTGGGCCCTGGCATGTCGCACATGTGATTGACAGCTGAGCCACTGCTGCAATACCCGGGGGCGGACTGGGGAACGTGCGAGTGAGAAGGTGGAGTCTTATGGAGTTTCTGTGAGTAGGAGAGAGACAGGCAGTTTGGAATCGCTGTCGTAGCATCTCTCTCGCACTCACACGAAGTACATAAGACTGTCACTCGCACGTACGTTCCGCTGGCAATACCGGATGTGTTTTACAGTCAATTCATGAGGAAACATGAGACGACATCGTGGTCAGCTATTAGCTTTGATGATTGGAATCAGCTGGAAAGGACCGTACAGTGGTACAGTGGCTGAAGTTTTCTAACTTCACAGCACTTAGTAATTTTGGCTTCATGAGGTAGATTAGGGACTTTACGCTCGTAAAATTCTTCATACTTATTATGGAAACCTCCCAATGCTATTTGTCCCTTGAAGCTCGACTTTTGCCTACGCTGAAAAACGAGAAAGTTAAGCGGATTCCCTTAATTCTTTGTGTCTTCGACGTCACTCACGTAATTTACAGACTGCCCCTAAGGTTTATGGAATCGTGCCCACCTCACGGAGCTGAGTGAGTGTTGGGCAGGAGAAGGGGGAGGGGGCCATGATTACCCACGGGAATGTCAATGCAATTCCTGGTGTCTCGAGCGACTATCTTTCAATTGTCGTTTGCACCGCCTTCGCTAGGTGATGTTTTCAGTTTAACGCACTGCAAAGTTCGAAGCTGTTTGACAGTGAGGGCACTGGAAGTAGCATCATCCAGGTCGGCGGCGAGGTCCCTATGGACTTGTGTAGCGACGTGGTGGTCCACGCCCGACGCCCACGCACTTCGCCACACCTCCGGAGCGCCGCAGCCGAGCCGGGCCGAGCCGAGCCGAGCCGAGCCGAGCCGAGCAGACAATCCGGACAGGGCCCATACAGCCAGTCTCCCTCACCCACACGAAAAGCTACAACATGAGACGGGAATGGCTGTGCGGTACATGTGGCACTTCGGACACTGCGTCAGTTAGGTAGTCAAGTCTGAGCGCAGGTTTCCTGTCTCGCTCTAGAAGAGCGTTGCTTTGGTTTCTCTGCTGCGCCGCAGTCGGAGCGCCTGTGAAAAGTTAGATAGGCAACCCGCCCGACCGCTGAGTAAGGTTCAGGACTACCTTCGCCTTGCAGCCTGTTTTGTCAATGCTAGACACTGAACTATTCAACACACCAATAACGATAGCAGAATGATGCTGAGACGTATGCGGCCCTCGTACTGAATGCAGGACAAGTATTTGAGCAATATATCCTGCTGCTCAGAGCGCCTGCTGGCGACGAGATAGGCAACGCGCTACGCAGCTATGTGCTGTCCTTGCCTAGCTCGGTGTCTTCTCTCCGAAATAAGTAACTAGCAGAAACTGTCCGTCTGTTTCCTAGGCACGCTATAAGATATCGCGTCGGGTGCTAACTGGTCCTTAGGAAAAACAGGACTTACTCTAAGAGACAACGACGTAATTCGGGAAAACGAGACAAGTGCCCATACCTAATAGAGAAGCTTGGGGAAGCAAAGTGAAAAACAATTCTCGTGAAGTCACGAAAAAGCACACGAAAATTTCTGTCCGAAGCCTAGTCGTAGACTTAATCTACAATATTTATCATCGATTACAAATTTTGAAAATGTTTATGAACATCTTAAAGCACTTGGAAAACATTAAGTCGGTACAACATTTTTGCAGTCTTATTCCTGTGCTCTTACTAAAGAAGTACAATGTTTTCCTCAAGCTGCTGAGAGATAGGCGCTTTTTTTTCTCGCGCGCGAATGGGATACGTTATTGTTGTCATTCCCCGATAATCCGTGGCCAATACATGTCGACCAGAATGTGATCAGTGGTGGGGACACAACCCCTGTACAACGGAATCAGTGCGATTCAGTGCAAACGCAGTGCATACTCAGTGCGATTCAGTGCAAACGCAGTGCACACTCAGTGCGATTCAGTGCAGGAGCAGTGCAGACTCAGTGCGATTCAGTGCAATCAACGTGCGCCGTTGGAACGGCGACGCAGACGG
>CABIKL010000859.1:0-18534 GCA_902196195.1 Aptinothrips rufus | reverse complement strand
CTAAAATTACGGTCACTATACCAAAAGCATGGTGAGGTTAGGTCATTCGCCTTACGAAAAGGGGAAAGGGGGGGGGGGTAAAAAAGGGCCCAATTTTGTCTGACGTAATTTATGGACGACCCCATAGGGCCATAGGGAGTCTGAAGTTGAAGTCAGTCGAATCACAATCTCCTTTCTGACAGGTGGCTGACCGGGCCCGCTGTCGTCAACGCCTATTACAACCCGGGAGCCAACTCAATCAGTAAGCAGAATAGTTATGTTCAATATTGACCAAATAATTGTGTGTCGGTTCCCTTTCCGAAAGGCCCTTTCGCATAACAACCTGCACTGCCTGTTCCAGTCTTCCCAGCCGGTATTCTCCAACCGCCTTTCTTTAGCCGCGGTCGCGTTGAGTAAGTGCGTTTCGACTGGAAAGATATACCGTAACTATAAGAAGTGGGAAGGAATAGAAGCCAATTCTTATCTTTGTGTGCAGGGCCCTGAACTATGGCAGTGTCGGCGTGGTCATCGGTCATGAGATCACCCATGGCTTCGACGACATGGGTGCGTACAGGCTGGGCGTCGCGGAGAGGTTCTCTCCGGGAGGAGCGCCCTTCCAGAGCGGATAGGCAAGCCCGCGACGCACAGCAGTCGTGCGGGCCAGCCTACCCAGACGGCGCTCCCTCAGCCGAGCACCGCACACTCTCCATCTGATGCCCAGATTCCTTGTCACTTAGGGGCCGTCCGTAAAGGACGTCCGGGTCTGTTTTGGTCTGTTTTGACCCCCTCCTCCCTTCGTCCTCGAATGTTGCCTACCTTCCCCGTCCAATTATAGATAGGCGGTCCGTTTTGGCCAGACCCCCACTCCCTCTAAAGACACGGACGTACTTTATCGATGGCTGCTTGTTGTGCCGGGACGTGACGGGAGGTGAGTTCGCAGGCCGGCAGAGCGACGCGCAGGGGAACCTGGCGCAGTGGTGGAGCGCGGGCACGCTGCAGACCTACCTCCGCAAGGCGCAGTGCATCGTGCAGCAGTACGACTCGTACCGCGTCCCCGAGCTGGACGGCCTGCTGGGCAGCGCCGCCATGGTGAGCCGCACAGGAAAACCAAAACCCAGAACCTGGGGCAACTCAACCCAGAAACCAAGGGTAAAAATAAATAAATTTGGAGGTGATTTTGAGACCTATTCTAAAACGCGTTTCGAAGCTTCCTGATCATTTTGCAAAACTTCTCATAATCAACTCAAAAATATATTTTTTACTCTTCGTTTTTGGGTTGAGTTGCCCCAGATTCTGGGTTTTGGTTTTTCTGTGCGCGATACTCCACGCGACAGCTACTCTCAGTGCAGCGTTCTAAGGAGGGTGACGGTCCCGGCCTGCAGGTGAACGGCGTCACGACGCAGGGCGAGAACATCGCTGACAACGGCGGGCTGCGGCTGGCGTACAAGGCGTACCAGCGCTACCTGCAGCGGTCCGGGCCCGAGCCCCGCCTCGTGGGCATGGAGGAGTTCACCCCCGAGCAGCTCTTCTTCCTCGGCTTCGCAACGGTCAGTCGCACTGCTCCTATCCGAGGAGGAGTTCATTGAAACATTTTCATAGTTTAAGGCAAACAGCGACGCGGTTTTTTTTTTCCTGGGAGGCTGAGGCAATAGGGTCAGTGCGGGTAATAAATGCACATGGTAAAAACTGAACACCCTCTGGAGCCGGTATTTGAACCTTTGACCTCTACGTTGCGATTTATTTCCTCAGGTGTTTGTCATGATCTCATATGAGTGGTCACGTGCAAGTTTTTTGGTTCAAGTTCAAATACCGGCTGCAAAGGGGTGTTCAGTTTTTACCATGTGCATTTATTACCCACACTGACCCTATGTCTTGTCGTCCGGCTGCAGATGTGGTGCGAGTCGTCGACACGGGAGTCGCTGCTGCACGAGGTGCTTTCCGACCCCCACGCCCCGCACCGGTTCAGAGTGCAGGGCTCGCTCGCCAACTCCAGGGAGTTCTCCTTGGCGTGGGGCTGCCCCGCCGGGGAGCTGCGGAGCGGGGGCGGTGGCGCCCAGTGCCACGTGTGGTAGCATTCAGAGTGCCGCCAGGTCATTCCTGCCCGAACTTTACTTTGACCAGCAGAAAGCTGGGATGTTTCACAACCAAACTGATGAGTATTTTTAGGAGGTCTGCATTGGACCTCAATCCATGACATAGTTCTTAGTTATTCGAAATAAGATACTGCAAGTAAATTAACTGTAATGTGATTTAGAGTAAGTAATTTTTTATAAAATAAAAAATAATTTGGATTTGTTTATTGACAAATTTATTTACATTTTCCTTGCGGTCCTTCCTTTACGAAACTGGTACTTTTAAACTGAGGTGAAAATTTGAAGCGGTGCTTAACAGACCCTTGACCACGATCAACTTTTAGAAATGCGAACCCAATTACTGTCGCGCGCCGCGCCGCGCCGCACCGCGCCCCTCCGGTGCAGAGCGCGTCAGTTGGGCCCCTTGATCTCGTTGAGCTGCGTGGAGGCGAGGGAGGGCCGCACCGCCAGGTAGTCCACGTCGCTATCCGGGCTGGAAGGAACAAGAAGCATCGTAGAATGACACTGCATCACCTGCAGAACCCCTCCCCCCTCGCCCGAGCGCTGCCTAGAGCGTACATTGAGAGAGTGGACAAACTGGCTTCGGGTAGCGGTAGCCACATTTTCCTGTATTGTCGTTTTAATTAAACATAGTTTTGATCAAAATTTTGTAAAAGGAAACTGATGACGCATAGTCGCAATAAATTAGTGCACTCCCGTCTCGACACATTCAATTCGAAAGACATTTACTTAGTCCATTCAAGCTCCACCGCGGCTCAGCTCACCCTGGCTCACCTCAGGTTGGAGGGGTTCGAGAAGAACCTGTAGGAGGGTTCGTTCGGCAGGTCGTCCGGGTCAGCGCCACCCTCCTCCAAGCAGGACCTGTTGTCGGGAGTGGCATCATCGTCGTCCTCCTCGTCCTCGGCGAGCCCTGGGTCGGGGCCCTGGTCGGGGTCCTGATCGCTGTCCTCTCCGATGGCCGCCTGTTTCGCAGCCGTTTCTTGCTGCTGTGTGGCTCGCCTCAAGGCGCTGGCGAGGTCCTCGCCCTGGAGTTGGCCTGCTCCCCGGCCGTGCCTAGCCACCGTCTCTCCTGGGCCGTGGCCGTGGCCCTGGCCCTGGACCTGGACGCCCTGCGCCAGCACGCTATGCGCGAACGAGACCTGAAGGAGACGTGGCGTGACGAGTAAGAACGACGCGCTCACAGCAGGTAGCCGAGCCGCTCCTGTCCTGCGTTGCCTGCGTCCTCACCTGGTGGCGCACGCGGTGCACCTTCTCCTCGTCCGTGAGGTTGGCGTCGCTGCTGCAGCGGGGCCTGGTTGCGGCGGAGGGCGCGGAGGGCGGATCCTTGGTTGCGGAGGCCAGGTCCACGCTGGTGCAGGTGCGGTTCAGATGGATCAGCTCCATCTTATGGCGGCCCGGATCACCCTCACCGGGGCCGTCCCTGCGGCCTTGCCTCGCGAGCACGATCACGTCCCGCCTCTCAGTGGCGTCGCCGGGTTGGTCCCCGCGCAGGGTCGACAGCTCCGGGTGGTAGCTCTTCTTCCTCCCCAGCTCCGTCCCGGAGCCCGGCATGAGAGCTAGCTCGTCGCCACACGTCCTCGGGTGCCTCTTGACGGCGCCCTCTGACCTGGGCGACTTCTTCCCGGGGCTTATGTCCCCGAGGACCGCACCGCCGTCCGGGCCTTTCAACGGGGACAGATTTGGCCTCGCCTGGATGGTGGTGTCATCGCCCATGGCGGCCAGTTGGCAGTCCAAAGGGCGTCACACCCCGAGTGCCATTACAAAGCCAAACACTGGTCGCGACAGTAACGCTGTTGTTTAAATGAGTGAGTTCTCTGAGGCCAGCTTTATATTTATATTTTTCGTAAATGATTTTGTTGAAGTTGTTTCACTTTTAGGCTCGAGATCAAAACAATTGAATTGCTAAACTGCATGATTAGCATTGTAGAAGGCGCGGGGATGGAAATGGAGGAGAATGTGGAAGAATTGTGTTTTTTGACGCAAAGTTATTCTTTAAAATCTTTTTGCGGACAGAATGCACGCTTCGTTTTGTGGTGGACAGTACGCTTAATTTAATTCTTCATTTCCCCTTTCGTCCCACCTGGCTTGGAGGTAGTTTCTCGGATAATTTCTATTGCCTTTCTCACTCGATCCGCATCCCGAACAAAGTCGGTCTCTCTCTGTCGTCTGTCTCTCTCATTTCCTCATTGGAACGCGCTCTGTCTCTCTTCCGCGCGCTCTCGATCTTTCTCGCACACGCGCGCGAGTATTGTACAATGACCCCCAAAAGTATCTGTACTGGGGCAGTTATGGTTCCCAGTTGAAGGGCCGTTTTCGCCCCCGCAGGAAGCAAAATTTATTACCTTGAGTTCAGAGACTTTGGACTGAACTTAACCTTCGCACAAAGCAATAGGGAAGAATGAAATGCGCCTATTATCGCACAGTCCTATTCATATCGCAACTTACATTGTTGCGTGGGGCTGTACTCGGCGACGCCTCGGAGTCTGTGGCAAAGCACGGAACTACTTTCACGCGACGATGCTGCTACCTGCGGCGTTGTTTGTAATCTTTGTGTTTGACCTTATCAGTAGGTTTTGCTATTCGCAATATTTGTCCAACACAGTAGATCGAGTACGGTGGATGATGGTTGCTAATGAGGAGTAACTGCGTGGGCAACGGCATTAAAACACCCATGATTTGAAACTCAGTTTAATTCACGGATATTAAAGATTGCGTCCGGAATGAATGGGAAGTACAACCCGTTACCTCCGATTGGGGAAATATACGCCTACATGACGAGTTTGGCAATAAGTATTTGAAGGAGATGGAGGATTACTGTAATGGGGAAAACCAAGGGGCACTGTCTTCGATTACTACCTAATCGTGAATATATGATGATGTTCCATTTTAAATCTGTACCTAACAAATCTGTGACCTTTCATTCAAAAAATTTTATTTCTACATTTTAGTCCATTTCTTCTACAAGACGATAACTTCACGCGATGAGTTCTTTCGTATTGATCGATATTCGAGACAAAACCGAAAAGTAGTCCCTAAAAACAATGATTTTTAAAAAATGAGGGTACGTTGTTCCTAAGATAGTTTGTGAAAAAATAAAACTGAATACGTACAAAATTCCAATGAAAGATTTGGAGACCACCGTAGAACGCTAAAAATTTTGTGAGGCATTATTGAAGCAAGAGTAGGGAGGAGAGGACATGTCCGTCCGTACTTTCAGTAAAATTTGCCCGTTTCCCCCCGCGCGTCAAATTATTCCTCCGAGTCGAGTGCATTTACTTCACTTGTGCGCTGCGCATGCGCGGTGAAGTCGATACGCTCTCGAGTGTGATGATGCGATCGGAGCTGAGCGGCTACGGTTCGCGGTGATTCTTGACCAAATACACTGTTTTTAAGATATAACTTATCTTCAAGTGAAAGTTGAATAATTGAGTGAAGTGTTAACTGATTAATCATGGCCTCAGACGAGGAGGTTGAGGATTCCTTTGCCGGTGAGTTGACCTATCATGCTGTGTTTGTTTTCCTCTAGCTTCCTGGGGCGAGCGGGAGGAGAAGGATCATGTGGTTAGGTCGCCAAAACAACGGGAAATATTAACTTAACATCGTCGGTTTTGGTGTGAGCTGCTGCTCATCACTGTTTTGTAGTTTTGTCATTAATCCCTCCTGCGTTTCTGGCCAGTTAACATTCATTATTTCGTTTTGAAACTTGAATGAGCGAGAGAGAGGAGGGCAGGGGGACCGATTATTTTTCTGTGACAGCGCGGGTATCCCGGTCCCTTAAAACAAAATGGAGGACATGAAACAAAGAAATAGGTCCAATGTGTGCCGATTTTAGTCATTCGCAGTTTAGACTCGATTTGAAAAAGCTGTTTAAACTAATAATTCTGCGAGATAAGTTATCCTGATCTTATTTCCACCGGTCGGCTCTCCTGGAATGCTGCGACTCCAGCTGTTGATCGGCGACCGCCCGTAAAAAGTTAGAGGTTAAGGCTGTAAATCTCTTCATGCCCCATACGTTTTATTTCAAACTGTAATGTTTGTCATCACTTGAAAGGGTAGCATCAGGACTTACTCCTGAAATTCTTGACAAACTTTTTGGAAAACGCCGGTTTCTACTTTGTGGTTATGATGCCGGATAACGACGACAGAGAACGAATAGGTGAGCGAGTGAGAGAACTTGGATGCATAGCACGACGCTTAGGCCGCGTCATAACCTTACTCTACTTTCGATCTGCAATCCTATGCTTCCTATTCGTCTAATGTCAGTATCTTGTCAGAACATGGGCTTTCACGCTCGATTCTGGTATTGGACACGTTCGAGAATTTTGAAGACAGACTGCAATTAACAAATCTTTTTTTTAATCTTTTTTTTTTTAAAATTTAATTGCACTGACCATTTAAAATTTATGAACATCACAAACAAACTTTGTATTTTTGACTCTTAACGTTTGCCGTTATTATGTCAATTGAATATGCATTCTGCAATTGCTGCTCATATCTTGGAAGACCTAATTTGTTGGACCAAGATGTGGATGGGGATTGAGTTGTAGATCGATGACCCTGCACTTTCAAATTGACTTCAACTGTTGTTTACTTTTAGGGGAAGAAGAGGCAGAGGATGCTGTTGGGCGGAATGAGGAGGCATCTCATGATTCAGATGAAGAGAAGAAAGTTGTATGTATTATTCTGGATAAATAGATATTTGTCGAGTGTGTCATCATCATTGATTTCCATCTGTTTTTTTGCAGGATGATGAGGAATTTGAACCCGAAGAGAGTCATAGCAAAAGAAAGAAAGGAAAGAAAAGAAAGGCAAAGAGTGAAGGTAAAAAGGATAAAAAGAAGAAGAAAAAGAAGAAGAATGACAGTGAAGAGGTATGCTTGTTCCTTTGTCTTCTTTTACATTCATTCTTCATTATTTGCTGTATTGGTCTAATATTTATCTCTTAAATAAATCTGTAGGAGGCAGAGTTTGAATCTCAAGAAGCCCCAGACAATGATACTGTCCAAGACTCTGATGCTGCTCCTTCCAGCAGCAAAAAGAGTAGCAGAAAATCTCGAGGCAAACAAGAGAAACCAGAGAAAGCCTCATCCAATTCAAACTCAGCTACTCCTAGTGAATCCTCAGGTAAGTCATTAATGAGGTGATGTTAGTTTTTTCTCTCTTTTGAAAAGTTTGCCAATAATGTGTTGTTTTTTTTCAGGAATGCCAACTGTAGAGGAGGTTTGCGCTACATTTGGACTGACAGATGTTGAAATAGAGTACACAGATGCAGAGTACCAGAATCTCACTACTTATAAAGTCTTTCAACAACATGTTAGACCTATGCTTTCCAAAGAAAACCCTAAGGTACCCATGGGGAAACTCATGATGCTTGTTGCTGCAAAGTGGAGAGACTTTTCAGTGATGAATCCTGACACCAAGGAGCAAATGGAGGAGGAGGAGGAAGTAGGTAACGAAGACAACTACACCCCCAAGCCTAGCCGCTCTCGTTCGGGTAGAGATTCGAAGGGTGCGGACCAAGAGGCTGTTGATGATGATGAAGAGGAGGAGGAGGCAGAAAAGGCATCTAAGAAAAAGAGCAGAAGCCGTAGCAAGAAATCAGGTGGCAGCAGTAGAAAGGCTAAGGTACCCACTCTGAAGATCAAGCTTGGTAGCAGCAAGCGCAAACGAGCAAGCTCTGATGAAGATGAAAATGGTGACACCAGATCAGATCCTGATTCAGATGCAGAGTTTGAGCAGATGTTGAAAGAAGCAGAGGATGTGAATAAAGATGAGGACGCAGAAACTCCTGCTGAAATTGAAGATAAAGATAAACCTGATCAGCCCCGGCGCAAAGCCAAGACCAAAATTGGGCAGAAGAACAAAAAGAAGAAGACTAAGACCACATCCAAATATCCAGATGGTGATGAAGAACAGACTGACCATCAAGACTACTGTGAAGTGTGTCAGCAAGGTGGTGAAATCATTCTATGTGATACCTGTCCTAGGGCCTATCACTTGGTTTGTTTGGAGCCAGAGTTGGAAGAGACTCCTGAAGGGAAGTGGTCTTGTCCTCATTGTGAAGGAGAGGGTATTCGGGAGCAGGATGATGATGAGCATCAAGAATTCTGTCGGGTTTGTAAAGATGGTGGTGAGCTGTTGTGTTGTGACTCTTGCCCTTCAGCTTACCATACTTTCTGTCTCAATCCTCCTTTGACTGACATACCTGATGGTGATTGGAAGTGTCCTCGCTGCTCTGCAAAACCGTTGCCGGGCAAAGTCCAAAAGATTTTGACTTGGCGATGGGTTGATGAGGAAGACAAGAAGGAGGATAATGCAGATGGCAAACCACCCCGCAAACCTCAAAGACAGAGAGAATACTTCGTGAAGTGGCTTGATAAGTCCTACTGGCATTGTTCCTGGGTCTCAGAGCTCCAAATGGAGGTTTTCCATGGAACCATGATCCGTTGCTACATGCGGAAGTTTGACATGGATGAGCCTCCCCGCATGGAAGATCCTCTTGATGAAATGGATGCCAGAAGGAAAAGAATCACTGATGAGCAGGCATTCACACAATCAATGGAAGATAAATTCTACAGGTGTGATAAAAAATAATGCGTTTTAGTGTCTTAGTGTCACTGCTGTAGATAGTTTCTAATAACTTTCTTTTTCAGATATGGTATTAAGCCTGAATGGCTTCAGGTCCACCGTGTACTCAATCATCGCAGCATGCGGGATGGGCGTACATTGTACTTAGTGAAATGGCGTGACCTTCCATATGACAGCGCAACTTGGGAAGAAGATGATGATGCAATCCATGGCTTGAAGCAGGCTGTCGAGTATTATATGGTGTGGATCTCATGATAGTTTTGATACATACATTTTGTAGAAGTGCTCCAGGAAATTCATCTGTAATTTTTTGCAAGCTGTATTTATCTTTATTGTGTTAATTACTATTGTCTGTCTTGTATCTTGGCTTCAGGATCTCCGTGCTGCCTGTAATGTTGACACTGGTTCCAAGAAGTCTTCAAAATCCAAGAAGGGGAAAAAATCAAGGACAAAGGATAATGATTATGATGAAAACAGACCTCAGTAAGGACAGTTTCTCTTAAATTATATTGCCTTCAAATCTACCTTATTTCTTTGATTAATTTTTGTGGCGACTATCTTAATAGATTTTGAATCCAGAATTTTTTACATTTAGTTCTTAACCAGTATTGTTTTATTTCTTCAGGAGAAAATTCATTCCTCCTCCTGAGAAACCATCTACAGATCTGAAGCGTAAACTTGACAAGCAGCCGGATTATCTTGATGTCACGGGCATGTTACTTCATCCATACCAGTTGGAGGGTCTCAATTGGTTGCGCTATTCTTGGGGCCAAGGCATTGATACTATTTTGGCTGATGAGATGGGTTTGGGAAAAACAATTCAGACTATAACATTCCTGTACTCTTTGTACAAAGAGGGACACTGCAAAGGGCCTTTCCTTGTAAGTACAATCCAGTTCTGATTCATGATTTTTCTCTCCCATTTTTCTCCAGTGGATTCAAAATACTGTTTTTTGTTTTCAAGGTGAGCGCTCCTCTTTCAACTATCATCAACTGGGAGAGAGAATTTGAAGTTTGGGCACCAGACTTTTATGTTGTCACATATGTGGGTGATAAAGACTCCCGAGCTGTTATCCGAGAACACGAATTATCTTTTGAAGAGGGTGCTGTTCGTGGTAGCCGAGCTGGAAGGATCCGGTCCAACACTATAAAATTCCATGTGCTTCTTACCAGTTATGAGTTGATCTCAATTGATGTTGCCTGCCTGGGTTCTATTGATTGGGCTGTGCTTGTTGTTGATGAAGCTCATCGTTTGAAGAGCAACCAGTCTAAGGTTGGTTAACCTGTATCTGTTCTTCAAATAATTTTTTTTTTTACTTTTTTTTTATTTGTACTCATTTTCCTTTCATATCTTTCTCCCTTTAGTTCTTCAGGCTCTTGGCTGGGTACAACATCGCTTACAAGTTACTGCTGACTGGAACACCTCTCCAAAACAACTTGGAGGAATTGTTTCATCTCTTAAGTTTCATGTGTCATGAGAAATTCAATGATTTGGCAGCTTTCCAAGCGGAATTTGCTGACATCAACAAAGAAGAGCAGGTTAAAAAACTGCATGATATGTTGGGTCCTCACATGCTACGACGTCTCAAAGCTGATGTGCTGAAAAACATGCCTACCAAGTCTGAATTTATTGTGCGAGTAGAATTGTCCCAAATGCAGAAGAAGTATTATAAGTTCATCCTTACCAAGAACTTTGAGGCTCTGAACCCAAAAGGAGGTGGCCAGCAAATGTCTCTTCTCAACATCATGATGGATTTGAAGAAGTGTTGTAATCATCCTTACTTGTTTCCTGTCGCTGCCCAAGAAGCACCTGTCAATCCCAATGGTCAATATGAAGTTAATGCTTTAATTAAAGCATCAGGAAAGCTTGCACTTCTCTCTAAAATGTTGCGCAAGTTGCATGACACTGGTCATCGTGTCTTAATCTTCTCTCAAATGACTAAAATGTTGGACTTACTTGAAGATTATATGGATGGAGAAGGTTACAAATATGAACGAATTGATGGTGGCATTACTGGTGCTCTTCGTCAGGAAGCTATTGATAGGTTCAATGCTCCTCAAGCTCAACAATTTGCTTTCCTTCTTTCCACCCGTGCTGGTGGTTTGGGTATCAATTTGGCTACTGCAGATACCGTAATTATTTATGATTCAGATTGGAACCCTCACAATGACATTCAAGCTTTCTCTCGTGCTCATCGTATTGGTCAGGCCAACAAAGTCATGATTTATCGGTTTGTGACTAGGAACTCTGTCGAAGAGAGAGTGACGCAAGTTGCTAAGCGTAAAATGATGCTGACCCACCTTGTTGTGCGTCCTGGTATGGGCGGCAAATCCACCAACTTCACCAAGCAAGAATTGGATGATATTCTCCGGTTTGGTACAGAAGAACTTTTCAAAGAAGAGGAGGGCAAAGAAGATGATGCCATTCATTATACAGATAAAGCAATTGATGAACTCCTGGAACGATCACAAATGGGCATTGAACAAAAAGAGAACTGGGCCAATGAGTACCTTTCCTCTTTCAAGGTCGCAAGTTATGTTACCAAGGAAGGGGATGACGAAGAGGAAGTGACAGAAGTCATAAAACAAGAAGCTGAGAACACAGACCCAGCGTACTGGGTGAAATTGCTGCGCCACCACTATGAGCAGCAACAAGAAGATATCGCTCGTACTCTTGGTAAAGGAAAACGAGTCCGCAAACAAGTCAATTACATAGATAGTGCAGTGGAAGGAAGGGAACAAGATACCACCTGGCAAGATAACCTTTCTGATTACAATTCGGATTTCTCTGCACCATCAGACGATGACAAAGAGGATGATGACTTTGACGAGAAAGGTGGCGACGGAGAAGGGGGTGGTCGCCGAAGTAGGAGGAGGCCTGAACGCAAAGATGAGAAGGACAGGCCTCTGCCTCCCTTGCTTGCTAGAGTGGGCGGCAATATTGAAGTTCTGGGCTTTAATGCTCGACAAAGGAAAGCATTCCTCAATGCAATTATGCGCTATGGAATGCCGCCTCAAGATGCCTTCAACTCCCAGTGGCTTGTGAGAGATCTTCGTGGAAAGTCTGAAAAGAACTTCAAGGCCTATGTGTCTCTTTTCATGAGACATCTCTGTGAACCTGGTGCTGACAATGCTGATACATTTGCTGATGGAGTACCTCGGGAGGGCTTAAGTAGACAGCATGTCCTTACTCGAATTGGTGTCATGTCACTGATAAGAAAGAAGGTATGTTTGAACAATTTTCTTTCTTTTTTTGTGTCTGAGTGATGTCATTCACATTATTTATACATTTCTTTTATAACTTTCTTTTCTTGCTTAGGTCCAAGAGTTTGAGCATATCAATGGGTACTACAGCATGCCTGAGTTGATCCGCAAGCCTGTTGACGCTGCTGTTAAAAGTGCTGCTGCGGCTGCAGGAGTTGCTCCTCCACCCGGCCCGGCTGATGCTGCAGCATCAGCAGCAGCTTCAAGTGCATCAAGTGTGTCTGCTACACCCGCTACTAGTGCATCTCCGAGCCCAGCACCTACTCCTACTCCAGGAAACCAAGATGAAAATAAAGAGAAGGATGTGCGTACAGTATTTCTAAAACAAATTTGTTTTTGTTTTTTGATTAGGACTTCTGTCATTTTGATGTTTTTGCTTTCATTTTGCTTTTAAATCTTTGTTTTTCTTCATACTCAATACCCAATATGTGCTAAACTTTTAAATGTTTCCAGGCTGAGGATTTGAGCAAAAAAGAGGATGATGTCAAGAAAGATCCAGAGCCTAAAGATGAAGTTGAATCAGCTCCGAAGGAAGGAGAAAAGTCTGGAGAGACAACACCCGTTGAATCCAAGGAGAGTGAAACTGTGGTAAAGATGGAAGTTGATGAGGTTAGAGACTAGATACTTTACTTTTTGTCGTCATGAATTGCTATTTGTGGTCATTGTTAAAAAAATTCTTTCTTTGTATTTTGCAACTCTGAAATAATGCTTCTCTCTTTTTTTCAGGTTAAGGAAGATGCTGAAAGTGGAAAAGAAAAATCATCTAAATGTAATTTAAATTTTTTATAATTAATTATGATATTATTATTTTAATGCAATGTATTTTTTTAATTACCTACATTTTTTTTATCTTATTGCAGCTCCAGCTAAAGAAGAAGGCAGTGAAAAGAAATCTGAGGAAGTTAAGATTAAGGAGGAAAAGAGTGAGACTGAAGCAGAGAAGGATGAGAAGGCCAAATCTGAGGCTGAGGATGAAAAAGCATCTGAGAAAAAGGGAGATGATGAGCAAGTTACTGTCAAAGAAGAAAATAAAGGAAAGGTAGGGGAGGAAGAAGAAAAATCTGTCAAAGAAGAGAAGGATGAGAAGGACAAAGAAGATGAGGAAGAGGTGAAAGTTAACAAGGAAGACAAGAAAGAAGATGAGAAGGATGCTAAAGAAGATGATGATGATATCGTTGTTGTTAAAGATGTTGAAAAAGTAAAAGTCGACGAGAAAAAACTTGCAGAAGATATTGAGAAAGCCAAGCGAAAGTTCATGTTTAACATTGCTGATGGTGGTTTCACTGAACTTCACACATTGTGGATTAATGAAGAAAAAGCAGCAGTTCCTGGCCGAGAATATGAGATCTGGCACAGGCGGCATGATTATTGGCTACTTGCTGGCATTGTTACTCATGGTTATGGCCGTTGGCAAGATATCCAAGCTGATATTCGCTTTGCTATCATCAATGAGCCCTTCAAAATGGATGTTGGCAAAGGCAACTTCCTTGAAATTAAGAACAAATTCTTAGCAAGGAGGTTTAAGTTGCTTGAACAGGCATTGGTTATTGAAGAGCAGTTGCGGAGAGCTGCCTATCTCAATCTGACACAAGATCCTAATCATCCTGCCATGTCTCTAAATGCAAGATTTGCCGAGGTGGAATGTTTGGCTGAATCTCACCAGCATCTGAGCAAGGAAAGCCTTGCAGGGAACAAACCAGCAAACGCAGTATTGCACAAGGTAACTCCTTTGTTTGCTGAGTATGTACTTTTCTTTTTTCAAATCTCGAAATTGAAGAACATGCTTTTTAAACAATATCTATTTTTTCATTGCAGGTTTTGAACCAATTGGAGGAGTTGTTATCTGACATGAAGTCAGATGTTAGTCGATTGCCTGCAACTCTTGCCCGCATCCCTCCTGTAGCCCAGCGATTACAGATGTCGGAGAGGTCAATTCTTTCCAGATTAGCTGCTACAACAACTGGATCTGCACCGAGTACCCCAACATCATCGCAGCCAGGTTGAATAAGTTGTTTTTAAACTCCTTTTTAAAAAAATTGTGTGTTGTATATAGTACTAACGTAAGCGCTTTCTTCTTTACAGGAATGATGAGCGCTCAGTTCCCCTCTGGTTTCCAAACTGGCCAGCTCCCTGGCAGCTTTGGAGCTGCTAACTTCAGTAATTTCCGGCCGCAGTACTCAGTTCCTGGACAACCATCATCTGGAGGATATGGTAAGTAAAATATACTAAGTTTTCTTCTCCCAACTTACTGCTTTCAGCTTTCTCATGGACTTGAATTTGCTTACCATGAATGAATGAAAAATATTCCTAACTTTTTTTTTTTCAGTTAATTGAATTTTATAGCTGCAATTCGTTTAGAACTACGATGATATTAAGGTAAAGCATCTATTGATTTGTGTGCTTCAAATTTCAGATACAGTATGCTGTCAAATTAAAGTTCATTGTTTAATTTTTTCTTTTGTTTTGCGTCCAGTTATTGGTGTGGCCTGAAATGAGCTTGGTGTGGTGATATAAAGACTCCAACCTTGCGTGCAGCAGTTGTATGCAGTGATAATAAAGGAAGAAATTTTCTCAGTAGATTATAAGAGCAAATATTGATGTATTAATGAGTGAAAGGTTTAGATTTAAAGTGGTGTTAAGAATTGTTAAAAGACAGATTGGTAAATGGTGTCAGCATTCTACACTTACTAGTGCGTTCTTCATGCGAATTTGTAAATTAGTTCACCACTTGGTTTAGTTTCCACACTCTTGTTCTTGACCATAGATCTCACAAGTGGCCTATGATGTTTCTCCTGTATTTTGTTATCTTTGTCTTGTATTCTACTTCATGAACTACTTCCAAATATTATCTACCTTTCATGCAGTTGGAGCCTTGCTTAACTTGTTCACTACCAGTTTCTTCACTATCTATTCAGAAAAAGAATTGCTAGTTTCACTTAAATTTGTTCAGGGATGCCCTTTTTGTTAAAATTTTTGTGCTGCTTGTTGGAAATTTATTTAAGAATCTTAGTTGTTCATTTTCTGGTGGTTTTCCTGCGATTTTTTGATTGTGGTTCAGTGGTATGATCAATGGATGATCATAGAACTAGAATTTTTTCTATTGCATCTTACTTTCTATTGTGGAAGTTGCATAATTATTGTGATTTTAGTTCTTTGAATTAGATGGGGAGCCTCTTTTTTTTATGTCCATTATTAGAAGATACATATTTTGTATTCTATGATTTATCTCTGTTAAGGGATTTCACAGAAAATAGTGAACTCATTCCTTAATTAAAGTCTTTTTCTGATTGTAGTTTTTGCCTACGATTTTGGTTTTGCTTTGTACTATGTCTGACGAGTCCCGAGCTACTCCAGAGTGGGTGGGATTTCAACATTTAACAGTTACTATCATGAAGAGAAGCCATTGGAATATATGGAATTTCTCTAAACCATTGTCTGTTGCTCTAAAATAATTTAAAAAACCAAAGATAGGATTGAATATTCCATCTAACATTGTGCTTGCAGTATGTAAATTGTAACTTGATTCTAATTATCACAATTCTCAAATTTTCATTTTGTTAATAGTCTTCTTTCCTCATTTCTTTTGTAATTGGTCTGCAGCAATTATCAGACTTGAACTATCTTGAAATTAATGTTGGAAACAAATGGTAATGGGCCTGGATCGAATATTTTTGTATTTTATTCCTCATGGTCTCCTCTCCTGTGATTGTATTACTTTCTCAGGGAGTTGACATGACAAGCTCGTAATTTATACACTCTGTAATTTCTTTTATAGGGTTCTTGTGAACTGCTCTGGCAGATACATTATTAAAAAATTGCTTTTAATTTATTGTAGGACATTCATTTTTATTTCCAATTTTTTAAGTGACTAAATTGGTTTCAATTGAAGCATTTTATTTAAGACCCATATTGGGCCTTAAACAGTGTCAGGCTTTGACTTTTTGAACTTTGACAAGTGTATTGAGATTGCTTTGTAGAAAATGTTCACAGTTTGGTTTTCATGCGGCACTTGCCATGAAACTTTGTAAAAGTGCTTAACAGTAAGTGCTCATGGAACTTGTGATTGGCATCAATGCGATTTGCATGTGCCCAAATAAGTTAATAAATGATTCGTATATAAATTTGCCTTCTTATTCGAATTTTTCTGTGAAATGGTAAACAGTTTTATTACCTCTTGATTTGTCCTCTGCAATTGACGAAAAAGAACTGTTTGATAATTTTATTTCGTAGTCCAAGTATACCTTGATCACCAAAAATGTGAATCTTTAATTGGAATTTGTCAAAATTGGTTGTCAACATAAATGTTCTGGTCGCAGCTGAGAGAGGATGGTTAGCACAATTTTCTTCGCAATAGTCAATATCTTCGCCATAATTTGAAAGTTGGCGCCATTTGTGGGTCATTGTAGACGAGTGAAAGCAACATGAAAGAAATTGATAGAGGTTTACCAAACGAGCTTCCACGGATGCCAGTGCCGGTTTGCGCGTCTTCCGTAAATTGCGGCGTTTCATAGTAAAAAAAAATTAATCTAATTCCGTTTCTGGCGCCTCAGTACACAGACAATAATTGCTGCGAAGTTGGTATGCATCACCACTCGCTGCGAGATGGACGACTTTCATTTGTTTCTTTCGGCTTTACTCTCATTGGCTTGGCCTCCGCGGATCCCCTGCGATTGGTGTACGGCGGGTGGCAAGATCGGGCCGTCAGTTGTCAAACAGACCATGCTCACACGCTCATCGTGGATCAATGGCGCTTCACAGTCCCGTCTCCGTGTGTGATTATACCGAGCTTTGTGCCGTGAAATGTAGTTCTGATTCAACTCCACCAATGTCGCCCGAGAAGAAGACGTACATACCACCTTCATCAGAGACGATCCAAACAAAGCCGTTCCCGATAAGAGGTAAAAAAAAAATCGACGAACTTTTGGACTTGACTGTCTTGTGTCGTCTGGCAACTTGTTCGCACACATTTCACTCTTAACGTATCACTTTTACGATGTGGTCTGTTTGTTTCTGTTGGTAAAGCATTTCGTTTTCAATAAAATTTGCTGAATATTTTAGGTTGGGCTGTTGCTTTGCCTTTGAAGTTGTCATTGACTGACTTAAATCTCATAGACATTGCTCGGAAGTTAACTTCCCATTGTATTTTCCGGTTTCTATAGTAGAGCCACGCTTGACAACACTGGCAGACTCTACACGTCAATAAGCTGATGTGTTCTAACCTCCATGTTGACTGATATTTGAAAGTAAAACTTGTTGGACCATGTTGATTTTGGGGAGTTTGTGACTGTGCTCCTGTTGCATTATGGCCAAGTGTTTAAATGAATAAAGTTAATATCTTAGTTGCACATCTACTAAAAATGCTGCTCTAATAGTTCTTACATCTCACCATGAGAGAAGGGCGCCCTTCTCTCATGATCTCACTAGTGTGGCTAACTTTAACTTATTCTCCCCTTATTGTATTTGGCACTCATTTTTTTTTCAACTAAAAATAAAAAAAACAGCAAATTTTACTATCCGAATATTTTTGACGTGTTGTGATTCCTCTCAAAGTTCTGTGCACATCGATTTGCGAGTGAAATTAATGTGGTACCAACAAAATATAATTTCAGGTGTCTCAAAGTTTTGGGCCAATTATTGGTAGCTGTTATTTTCGGTAAAGCTAAAGCTGGGCATAGCGATGGTCAGATCAGGGGAGGAGGAGCGAGCATGGAACGAGTTTCGAGGATCCCCACGGCAGGGCACAGGGCAGGGCAGGCACGCCACCCTCATTACCCCACCCCACGGGGAGGGCTCCGAGGTCACAGGAGCATAGTGGTGGGGCGTAGCGGAGCCCAGCAGGGCCTAGCGGGCCTCTGTCTGCCCCATCGCCGACTCGGATCGCATCGCTACCTAGACCTCCAGTCCTCCAGTCCCTTCGGAGGGGAGGGGAGGGGAGTGACTCCTGCCCTTGGCCCTTGGACGCGCGGTACGTCGCGTCCGCCCTTGGCCGAGGCCAGCCGTCTGGTTTAACATGCATTCCGAGTTGGGTCGGGTCGGGAGCAGTGCAGCCGCGCTCAGCTGGCAGTCAGGCGCCGTGTGGTCACCCTAGGCCGCCTTAGGCCGCTCCAGGCAGGCCGCGTCCCAACTAGCATGAGCGGAGGCCTGCCTGGGACCCAAACCTTCGTCTGTCTCTCTCACTCTCCTTGCTTGCCATCGCGGCGGCGAGTCGCGGAGTCGCGCCATCCTAAAATTAGCAGTCTCTCTCCTCCTCTGGGCACTGGCTGTGCTAGCAGCATGTTGGCAGGCCTGCGCCGAGCAGCACTGGCACATCGAGCACCCCCCGCCGGCACGGCCCCGCCACGCCCCGCCACGCCCCGCCACGCCCCGCCACGCCCCGCCACGCCACGCCCCGCCACGCCCCGCCACGCCCACACCCTCGCCATGCCCTGGCCGGGCGGGCAGCCCCCGTCAATCGATGAGCTCCAGCAGCGGGACTCCTTCCGCCCCGTCGCGCCACGCCCCGCCACGCGCCGCCACGCCCCGCCAAGCTGTGCCGTGCCCCGTCCCTCCACCCCCTCCACCCCCTCCACCCCGAGGACTTGGACCCCGCTCGGGGCCACCTGTTAGCGCT
>CABIKL010000858.1:0-18536 GCA_902196195.1 Aptinothrips rufus | reverse complement strand
TTTTGAAGACTTACTTAGTCGTCTAGGGGTAGTTTGAGCGGTTTCACGTCATAAGGGGTGGTTTTGAACAAAATCTGGTTTCGTACATTCAAGTCGAGTTGAGAATCGTCCTAGGGATTTTCGAGGATGCCGATGACGAAAATAATATTTTCGAGTGGCATATTTTATCCTTTTGTAATAGTTGTGGGGAGAAATGTCATTAAAAGAATAGTTTTTAGCAAGAACTGTATCCTGTCCCTTCAAGATGAGGGCCACGCTAATTAAACCCTACTCGCGGTAGGCCAGAGTCAGTTCCAGTCTCATAGTGGCCAAGCGGGGGCGGGCTGGAGTGAGACAGAGCGATGTGGCCAGTATGGAGAGCGAGTGAGACAGAGCGAGACATCTTGGGTCGGACCCGTTACTCATCACTGGTTTTAGGGGCGGGTAACTTACTGCACCGCGCTCATCCGCACAGGAAGTGTGCAGTGCTTCCGACGGCCCCGCCCCGCCCCGCCTCGCCCCATCTCATGTGTTAAGCATGTGACGGTGGACCGGAACGAAGCGGAGTCTGTGAAGATGAGTCTGCCGCCGCCCCAGCTTCCGGACCTCTTATAGCACTCAGGACATCACAGAAATAGGTTTACTTGATAAGACTAGCCTCTCTTGCTTAGTGCGAAATTTGGCCTAGGGCATTCCGCTTTTATTGAGGGAAGAAAATTTTTTGTTTCTGGAAAAAATATTAAGCATATTTTTTTTAATGTTTTGCCCCAAAGGTAAATTTTTTGAAACATGTCTTTTTATTTTTCTTGATTCTTGACAATGTGGTGTGCCTGGCTAAGAAATGATCCTCCGCCCCCTCCAATCATCTCCCTCCCTGGTGCACCCCGCCCCGCCCCGCCCCGCTATGCCTCGACGGCTGACGTTTTAATAGCTGCATTACTATGTCAAACTGCACGCAATGCACTTAGGTAAAAAGGAGGGCGGGGGCGAGCAGGGTACTGGACCAGCTCTTTGGCGGCCTGCAGCAGTGCAAAACAATTGAATTCTATAAGTTAAGATAACTAAAGACTGCGGCCGATTATCTTTCTCGGTGCGGCAGATTTCGGAAAGACTGTTTCTTAGAGTGAGATCAGCGTCTACAAGTGTGTTTTGAAAACGAAGCACGTCTCAATCGTTACGCCGTTGTTTGCTCGCAGAATCTTTGTTGATTGAAAATAATAACGTTTGTGAATCTTTCTGTTTACTGAGTAACAGTCGCCGCATGGAGGTGAGGTGATCGGGCCCTCGTAATGACGGCTCTTATCGTGCTTCCTTACCTTCGCGTGGCGTGGCGTGGCGTGGCTGTTGTGTGGGCGAAGGCAATGGATAGCGTGTGATAGGATGAGGGGCGGTGCAGCCTTTTAGAGCGAGAACAAATGAAAAACGTCCATTTACTTGCAGCGTTCTGGAGAGAAGACACGCTTGCTCATAGTTGATATAGTATCAGCCGGCCAGAGTGGTGTCCGAGTAGTGCGCTACCAGTGCTCTGCCACCCAACCAGGCATTTTGTTACTGGCAGGGCAGGACAGACTTGTTGTTATTCGCAGATGAGCCGAGTAGTGCGCTACCAGTGCTCTGCCACCCAACCAGGCATTTTGTTACTGGCAGGACAGACTTGTTGTTATTGGCACGTAAGCGGAGTGAGTGCGCTGCCAGTGCGCTGAAATTTTTTTTTCGGCAGGACAGGCTTGTTGTTATTGCACTGCAAGTTTCAAAGCTCCAAATTGAAGGGCCACCCTTCAACCTTATGGGAATTAACCATTGCCCATTCCCTTTTCCTTCAAATTGAAGAATTGAAACTATCTGTGTGGCAGGCGAGCCGAGTGAGTCCGCTACCAGTCAGCCATTGAGACCTCAGTGAACCAGTGGACTGCCACCCAACCAAACACTTTGTTATCGGCAGGACATACTTCTCGTTATTCGCAGGTGAGCCGAGTGAGTGCGCTGCCAGTGCGCTGCCAGTGCGCTGCCATGGTTTGCAGACATTTTGTTATCGACAGGACAGACTGTGTTGTTGTTATTCGCAGGTGAGCCGCGAGACCAAGGGATACTGAGCGAATAGAACCGGAGGGGAAAGACACAATATGCTTCATTGTGTAGCCTGTCAAACGCAGGGTGGGCCTGGAGGCCAGGCGACCCGCCCTTGACAAAATAAACCAAGGCTGGAGTAAAATCATAGCATTACATGTAGTCAGACATGGATCGGACAGCCAGGCAGCCGAGCTGGCCGCGCCTGAGGCGTGGCGCTCCCGCGGCACGCGGCCTGGCAGGGGTGGACCCTCGGGTGGACCACTTCCAACATATTTGATGGATTACCAAGAAACACGTTGAATATCTTAGAGCGCGTACACAAGATCATTCAAAAACCTCTTCTAAAAGCGTGTGAAAGTTGGCCTTATCTCGGGCCGTTTTCAGCCGTGTCTAGAGACGTGTTTGAAACGAGTTTGCAGCCATTTGTCAGGACAAAAAGTGAGTTCACAGTGTCAGCTCATGCCCCAAACCAAATATCCGCATTCGAAACTTGATTTGTTATAACGCGCATGGGTCGCCCGAAATATAGGTTCACTTTTTAATTTTTGGCGATTTTGCAGTGTTTTGTTTTGCGAAAGGTCTCAAGCCCACATATTATCCGAAAATTAAACTTTTTTAGCATCTGAAATGTTAGAGGAGATATCACCTTTGGAGAATTAGATGCATCACCAAACATGTGGGGTTGTTTGGATTGGAAAATAGAGCCATTACTCTAGGAACGTTTCACAAATGTCGCCATTTTTTACATGCAAAACAAGTTAGTCCTCGAATTCTTTCATAAGGCATTGAATGTTCTTTTTGTGGGATATTTGTAACATGTGGCCTATTATGGTATTTTTCAAGACTTAATAAAGTTTTATGGAACATATTCCAGAATGTTCTAAAATAATTTACGTGTATATTCGTGATTTTGTGTTTTTCGGAATCAATGGAAAGATCTTGTGTACTTTGGAATATTCGCAATAGTGGCCTCGTCGCGGGAATACAAGGAAGTGGAATGTCCCTTGGCACGTGGCGACCCTGGAGTTCTTCCTGTTGCCGTGTCCTTTTATTAGGGAAGACCCACGTGCACTGAAATGATTCGCGTTCAGAGTCCCTACGCGTCTGGGGGAACCTGGAAACATCTGGGAATTTGGTTTTCTGTCAGCAATAAGCTCATCATCCTGGAAATGCCAGGGAATTTTCTGAAATACCATCTGAAACTTTTTCGTGATTTTTAGATACGTTCATTGATTGGAAAAGGAAAACATCCTCGAAAACATCACTTGCTATTCGCAAGCCACGACCCCTCTATCTTTAAAAAAAAAAAATGGGAGTTGGAAGTCATGACATTCAATAGATGTTAGCTCTCCTGTCTCGTTATTTTTCTGTTTTTTGATCGCGCTTCTTTCAGCCGTTCTCGCTTTTTTTATCCTTTCAGAATTCGCCTTTCTTGGGAGCTACGTTACGCAGGCATGCCACGAGGACGAGAAAATTATATTTGAAATGGAGTCTATCTGACGATCGATCCACCTGCCATTTCTAATAAATTACCTTTTACCTGAATTATAACTCTGGTTACGGTTCACGGTTCATCTATTGAGACCCAGCTCGCTGTTATATTTAGGTCAAGCCGAGCGTGATTAGTTTCTCTCTTTTTCGGAATCATTTCAATTTCAGCAGGGTAGAATCGGGACACGAACAAAATCTCGGTTTGGTGTGTAAAATGGTCCAATTGCTCTTTTTACGAAATATTTAAGTAGCACGTGAGGAAAACAATAAAGAGTTGACTATTTAGTGGACAAGTAGTATCTTCGTGTCTTTCCGCTCTTACTTTCGAATTGTTCACAATTTGAAATTATTTTGTTTTGTTTTGTTTAAATTGCTACTGCTCTGCAAAGTCAAACGTATGGCAGTCATATATTGCCTAGTGTGTGACATCAATGCCAATAGAGTAATGGCCCTATTTTGGGACACTGGCCCTAATTCGAGCCACCCCCTTAAAATCATTTGCTGGCAACTCTCGATTCCAAACGACACGGAAATTTACAAGTTCACATTGTAAACTCTTAAATTGTTTTTGTCGCCAAGGGCCTGAAGTAGCCTGGAAGTATTTTAAAGGGGGTAGCTCGAAATAGGGCCATTACTCTATGACTTGCTTGGATTCGCATGTTGGTCTTATGGGGCGGCGGAACGTGTGGCATCGATGGCACGCTCACTGCGAAGTGCACGGCTTGTCAGTCGTTTGAGTTTCCAGTGTGATATGAGAATGCTTGCGATCTGCACCGCCCCCACTGTGGGGCTAATTGCTCTGGAGATGTGCAGCAGGTCCAGCCCAGCCTCAAATAACGGCGGCAGGTTGGCGGGGCGGGGCGGGGCCGGCGGCCGGGCGCCGGGCGCTCCGCTCCTTAGCCTGGCTCAGAGGCGGCGCCAATACCTTGGCCCACTCTGGAAGCTGTAAGCGCCGTCGAGTGAACTAGTGTGTGTGTCCGGGAGGGGGGGGGGGGGGGTTACCAATGACATCTCACTTTTAAATTCCCATCCATAAACTCCCCCGCTCCCTTGCGTTTCTCTCTCTCTCTCTCTCTCTCTCTCTCTCCCTCTCTCCCTCTCTCCCTGCTCCCCCCCCCTCTCTCTCTCTTCCTCCCCCCGCCCCCCAATCACTAGGCACCTAAATCAAACCGTTCCCTTGATTTAGGTATGGGACCGTCACCGTATGATACATATCACTTGAGCGTTAGGCGCTGTGCATAAATTACGTCATTAACATATTTGGCTTTGACCCTCTTCTCCCTTCTGTATAGCCAACTTCTTCTAACTTTCCCTGTGTTTTCCTTCGCGTAAACAAGGGAAATGTTAGGTGAAATCGCACAATTCCGTCCCCAGAACCCCGCCTCTCCCCTGTCTTCCAGTGACCTAATTTATGCACAGCGCCTTAGGAGGAAGCATTGAGAGACGGAGAGAAAATACCCCACCAGTATTGGATCGCCCGACAGTTAGTTGTCTCGTAGGATGAATTCCCCCTTAGTCTCGACTGCGGGTACAGTATTGGAGACAGCCTTAGCTAGCCAGGTCGCGCGGGAAATTCGGTTTGGAGCTATGAGCCGCGCTCATAGCTCACGGCTGAGCTGCCGGTCTTGTTAATAACAGTGCTTGGCAAGCGTGAACTTCACTTTATCAGTCGAACGTGATGTCTTCCCTTTGGAACACCCCCCCCCCCCCCCCCCCTAGAAGTTCAAAACCAACCAACCAACCAACCAACCAACCAACCAACCAACCAACCTGTAGTGCTATACCCTGTCAAAGGGCCACGACGAAGAGCCCTGAGTTGCGAAAATAATCTTGAGATTATAATCGAGCCACGGTCTCGAAAAAGAAAGTCCCATAAAATGTCCGTGTCACTTGCGTAGAAACTCAAAAGAGGGTAGAACGTTAATTAATTTAAATTAATGGACTACACATTTAAATTATTTCACTTTTATAATTAAGTGAATGGACTTATTAGATGTTTATATTGAATGAAATTTGCATTACGTTAAATCACAGAAACATTAATGATATTTTTGTATTCTATGTGCGTCTGCTGTCGCGGGTTGAAGCATGCGCGAGTTGTGTCCCCCACCTGTGTTTTTGTACACCTGTGCTTTTGTCGCTGGTTCCCGGCATATATCGCCGCGACCAAACTTAGATGTTACAGCTCACAGGTACAGTTTTCTTTCTTGGGGCGGTTTTCGTCCACACGGACGGCGGGTCGGGTCTGGGCTGGGCGAGGCACTCTTTCAGTGGTATCCCTTTCCAAGCCAATAAACACACAGATCAGAGTACCGTAGCGGGTTTGAAAGGAGGGAGTCTGTCCCATAGACCGCTTCTGCTTATAGAGGGGTTGTTCTCATGAAACGGACTGTACCCATGCGACGCGCCGCCCCGCGCGCATGAAAGGACACGAGGTCCGTACACGTATGAATGTGGCGGCCCGCGCCGTGCCGCGGCGGCGTCCTGCTTATTGACGCCCTTCGCGATCGCTTCTGTCCTCTTTGCCCACTCTTCTGGAGGGGCTGCAAGGGGAGAGGCGCCGGCCCCACGTGACCCGCGACTGGCCTGAGACGTCTCTTCCTGTCAGACTTGTTGTCAGGCTTCCCTTCATACTTCCTGTCAGTCTTCTCAGACTTCCTGTCGCAGTCCTCTTGTCAGACATCACATCAGTCTTCTTGTCAGACTTCCTGTCAGTCTTTTTGTCAGACTCTCTCGTATGCTTAAAATCCTACGTAAGTTACGAAGAATTTTGTTTGTATTGCAAACGATTTGCTTCATTTTACAAATAAGTGACTTCATATTACATACAAATTAAAATAGTATGTAATGAAGGATTTTAGTTTGTAATGCGAAGCAAATCGTTTGTAATACAAACAAAATCCTTCGTAACTTACGCAGGACTTGAAGCATACGTAATACAAACTAATTTCTTCGCAACGATTTTCCTGTGTACGTCAGCCTTCTTTTCAGACATCCCGTCAGTCTTCTTGTAAGACTGCTCGCCAGTTTTCCATTCAGACTTCCTGTCAGTCTTCTTGTCAGACTTCCCGTCAGGCTTCCCGTCAGCCTCATCCCTTATAAACGTTTCTGTTTATAGCCATTAACAAATATGTGCATTCATAAGCTGTTAACGAAATTTTGTTACCATCTATTGACAAGGTCGTTAATGGTTATTAATAAACCATTTATAATTACCTAGCATAAATAGCTTATGAATGTATAAAATTATCCATACGATATTAGCAAACTAGTTCACAGAGTCTGAGAGTGCTGCCTGTCAGACTTCCAGCTTCCATTCAAACATTCAGTCGTACTCCCAGTCAGCCTGCACTTGTTCAATCCTCGGGTGTCGTCTTTCTTGCGCCGCTTTGGCGACAGACAGTCGATCTCGCTGTTTGCGTGTTGTGAGTTTCGGAATCCATGTGTTGAATGAGCCTTGAACTCCCAGCCTCCGCGCGAGAGAGAGCATGAGACTTGGCTAAGGTGCCAGTGCCAGCTCTGTTCTGCCGCTGCCGGCCCGAGCCGAGTGGAGCTGCTCGGCGGGGAGGGTGACGGGGGCTGGCGGCGCGGGGGCGGGGGCGGGGGTGGCGGGAGGCGGCCAGCCGGGCAGGCAGCCAGCCGGCCGGTGCGGCGGGCGACGGGCGCAGGTCTGGCCCGGGCGGCCCGCCAAGCAGGCAGTCAGTGCGCTGCGGGTTCTGGTGGCGGCCGGACGTGTGTGTGAGTGAGACAGAGCTGCGCGCTGCGCCGCGACGGGACGGGACGCTAGTGACCCTGCGCGGGGCCCTTCCCTGCCCTGCCCTGCCCTGCCCTGCACTGCCACTGGTGCAGCGATAGTGAATACTAGCAGTGCAGTGACAAGTGAAGTGTGTCAGTGTTTCGTGTGTCAGGTGAATGATTGACTCGCTTCGCTATCCGATGGATTACTTCGCTTCTGCAGCTGTGAGGTAAGCAACCCGCGGGACGCCGTTCCGTTGCCATGGTGCGGCATCCAGCCGTCTGTCCGTCGTGTTGTGATGTGCGGACAGTCTCCGCCACGACCCGCCCCGCCCCGCTAGCGGGTTTGGTTTTTCTGCGGAGGGGCCGTGTGGGCGCCTGCTTGGCGCTCGCCGCGAGAGGGGCCCGCGCAGGGGGCCCGGGGAGATCGAGGTGGGGAGGGGCGGGGGTACCCGACGAGCGAGTACGTACCTCGGCGAGTACCCAGCATGCAGCGCGCTGCAGCGGGGAGCGGCCTGCCAGGGGGTGAGTGAGCAGGTGTCATAGTGTCACCCTCAGGTCGCCTGCCTGCCCTATACCTGCTGGCTGCCAGCCCAGTGCAGCCCGGGCAGTCTATTGTGCTGCATGCAGGCAGGCCGTGGCTGTGTTGCCTTTGGGGCGGGGCGGGGCGGGGCGGGGGACGGCGGGTCCAAGCTGTGGGGCCTCTTGGCCTGTCAAGATTGCCTGCCTGGCCTGGGGCTCCGCGCCCGGCTCGGCTCGGCTCGGCCCGGCCCGGCTCGGCCCGGCGTGCTGACTTGCACTGCACTCTCCTCTCCTCGTCGCCGTGCTCCGCTCCGTTCCCAGAAGCACTGCTGAGCCGAGCCGAGGCCTACCCCGGTGTGCACGCCCGCCGTGCGCCTGCTCCTCCGTCTCTCCAGCTAAATGCACACCTAAATGGTCCTCCTCCCAACTACTACCCCCGAGTGACCTCCCCAACCCCTTCCCCCGCCCCGGACTGACTGCAAGGGTCTTGATGTGTAGCACTGCAGGCATCACCCTCTCTGTCTACGGGACGAGGCTGAGGCCTGCAACCCCCGCAAGCAGCCCTCCCAGCCCACCCCGCCCCGCCCCGCCCCGCCCCGCCTCCACTCCGAGCTCTCGACCTGCTCAGAATCATATCATACATCATCTGCTCATCTGCAATTGTGACAATGAAATCCTCTGGGCGCTGCTTCGCGCTCTGCTCTGCTCTGCTCTGCGCCGCGCTTCTCTGCTCCCCGCCTGGTTCGCAGTAGCGTATCTTTCCGTGACGCGATGCTGCTCTCTCTGCGAACACTCAGACAGCGAACCTTTTAGAAGAAGGTCGGGCGGGGTTCGCACGTGACGCGCGGGGTTTGGAGAGGTTTACAGGCGTTGCATTTTAATGGCGGCGGGCGTTCACCGCTTTGACACGTCTCGTGTGTGCCTGACCGGGTGTAATGGACGCCATGCCGCGCTCTGACTGGCTCCGTTCTATTCTAAGGAGGCCGAGGAGCCCCGCGCCGTAACAAGCTGCTTAGAGCGTGCCTCTCTGACGTCTCCGTGCCGTCTGACTTGCGAACACTGCTTTGAACGCAGAAGAAGCAAAAGAATAGAATCTAGGGCAATTCAGCTGAGAAACCGAGGGTGAACGTTTTAAGAGACGTCCCCATGTCAATTTCTTGAGCACCACTCGCATTCGTTCACTACGGTGAAGCTCAATGGGAATTTCAAGGCGAAGCTCAAGGCGAAGCTCAAGGCGAAGCTCAAGGCGAAGCTCAAGGCGAAGAAGCTCAAGGCGGAGCTCAAGGCGAAGAAGCTCAAGGCGAAGAAGCTCAAGGCGAAGAAGCTCAAGGTTGAGCTTCGGACGTCGGCGCGACTCTGTTGAGCATCGCTCTATGGCTTTGGTGTTTGGAAGGAGCGGCGTCGTGGAATCACTGATAAGCTTCTCTGTATGACGGCATAGAGCCGAGCCGGGCCGAGCCGCGATAAGATTGGCTGCCCTGCCCTGCCCTGCCCTGCCCTGCCCTGCCCTGCCCTGCCCTGCCCTGCCCTGCCCTGCTCTGTTCTGTTCTGTTCTGCCCCTATTTATCCCGCCCTTACCCTGCCCTGCCTTCCTGCCGTCCAATGGATCCCGGAGTCTCGCTTTATCCGCAGTGCGGCTCACGTCGCTAAGTCTTTGACCATTAGTACCAGAACCCTGGCTACCATAGGCTAAGCCCAGCGCCAGCGGCCAACTTAATTTCCCCTCCCTCCCTCCCTCCCTCCCTCCCTCCCTCCCTCCCTCCCTCCCTCCTTCCCTATGTTGCTATGAATGCCAGCCGATGCAGCATTTGATTGGAGCAGCGCTGTTTCACCCAGAAACCGGCTTCTTAGTAGCAATTAAAAAATTTGCTACCAACAATACCAAGTAAATTTTTGTTGTTTTTATTATTTTTTTTATTCTAAAGAAATTTTCATCATACCAATGACGCGTATTTCCTTCGTAGGTACAATGATAAGATCTGGAGTCAATGAAATTTCGTGCAGACAACGGAAATATCGTAGAATTGGTCCTATGAAAATTTCTTTGGAACAGGAAGGTTACATTTAGCGTTCGGACAACGAAACTCACTTTGCAATAAGGAGGCACCTTTCGTCTCTCGGAGTGTTGAGCGAGGTGTTGAGAGACCGAAGGGTGAGAATGCCGTGCGTCGTGTGATTTGGTGACACCGCACAGATACAAAACCGAGGGTCCGCAACTCGCTATATGCCTCGTATTCAACTATTTGCCATGGTATTTCATGGTGTTCAATAGTATTCAATAGTGTTCTGTGGTATTCCGCTACATATTCCACCATTTGGTCCATACATATTCCTCTAAATTCCATACATATTCCGCTATATTCCAATATATTTCACATGGAATACAGATGGAATGTATTATCCGAGTATTATCCCTCGTACTGAATTTTCGGGAGTTGTGGACCCCTCGCACGAAACATTAAGCAGATTGTGAGACGACCAGGGTTGAAAACAAAATTGTTATTGGTGCACTGTAAAAAATAATACCTGTTTTGGTGAACCCTTCCCCAGAAACAGGGGTGAAGTAACACCAGTTTCGGAATTTTTGGGGCACATATTGAGAGCTATACTAAAACGATCAGGACACTCTAAAACGCGTTTCTACAAAATCCTCCAAACGAGCCCCAAAAATTTTGAAACTGGTGTTACTTCACCCCTGTTTTAGGGGAAGGGCTCCCCAAAACAGGTATTGTTTTTTACAGTGTGTAATTTTTTTTTTAAATTATTTTTTGTCATTTACTTTGGTAAGTTGGCTGGAGCTGGCTGGAGCGCCGACATCACATGAAGCCCTGCTGGGAAGTAGATGCTGCTTGTGCGGAGCAAAAGCAATTAAACACCGGTAGATTGGGGCCGCGACTTGGAACTACTGTACGCCGCGCAGCGTCAAACCGGAGCCGCTCCGGTAGCGCAGGGCTTTAAATATGCATGTGTCGGAATGAAGAGCGAGGGAGTAATGTGACACAGTACGCCATGGCATTGAGTGTCTTTCACCGCCTGCTCAACACGTCTCACGGGGCAATCACTTGTTAACTTCACATTATTTTCACAAGTAGGAGGTGGAGCTGAAGCTGGAGCAGGAGCTGGAACTGGAACTGCAGCTGGGGCTGGGGCTGGGGCTAAGAACTAGAACTGGAGTTAAGAAGTAGAGGTCGAGAGGCAAGTTAAGAAGGACTAGAGCTATTCTTGGGCCTGCAACTAGAGCTATAAGACAAAGAGATGGACAGGTAACAGGAGCTGATCTATGGTTAGATCTAGAGCTATAAGAACTAGACATAGACAGGTGACTGGAGAAGGACTGGAGCTTATCTGGGACTGGATGCAGTTCAGAGCTATAAGAACTAGAGATGGACTGGCAACTGGAGGAGGACCGCAGCTGATCTTGGGCTGGAGCTGGAGAAGGGCGTGTGGGGCCGGGCGGGGCCGAGCCAGCCCACTGACACTCGTGGCTGGGCGGCTCGTTAGTTCCAGGAACCACTCGCTGGGCCGACGAGACGAGGAGGTGACTCTAGTTAACATGTGATGTGGTTAGCTGCCGGTCACTTAGCGGGGCGGGGCGGGGCGGGGCAGGGCGGGGAGACGGCTGGCTGCCTCGCCACGACGGTCCATAGAGACTTACGCCTTTCCACGGCTACGCGTCGCCCTGTCCCCTTGTAGGTACAGGCTGTGCCTGTCGTACGCCCCTGCCCAGCCTCACCCCTCCCTGCTAGAGAGCCCGGAAGGAGAGAGACGACAACTGGCATGGCGGCAATGGCCCTGGCAGCCGCTGGGATCAAGCTGGGGACAGCGCATGCGCAGTGCCTCGCTACAGTACCTGGGCGCGGGGCGAAGGTGCGGGGTAGAGCGAACACAGCTGGATCCCAGGCCGGTAGCCGCCATGACAGTTGTCGCCTCTCTCCTTCTAGGCTCTCTACCCGCGGCAGCTTGTCCCGCCAAACAAGTACGTAGCCGAGCTAACCTTATCTCATGCTCAGTACCGTCACTTGCCAAAGCATCGAACCAGCTGCGGCAGAACGCCTCGCGTCTGAGAATTGCGACGCTTACAGGGCAGGGGCGGAACCAGGGCGTTTGTTATTTTCTGGAGCCAGGACTTGTGCTCGGTAGTATTCTGTGGGCCAGGAGCCAGGAGATTCTCGTTTTGAACCTCCTCTTGCCCCCACCCCGAGGGGGCAATCACTCCCTGAAGTTGTGGTCCCCCTCAGAATGAAGTTACTTTGAAGTTGCTGAAGTTGCTAAAGTTGAACTGAAGTTGTTGTAAAGTTGCAAAAGTTGAACAGAAGTTGTTCTAAAGTTGCTAAAGTTGAAGTGAACTTAAAGTAAAGTTGACCTAAGTTAATGAAGTTGAAGTGAAGTTAAAGTATAGGTGACTAAAGTTGCTGAAGCGTTGAAGTGAAGTTAAAGCAGTTGCTGAAGGAACTTTGAAGTGAAGTTGCATTGTACACAATTTCAGGGAGTGATTGCCCCCTCGCTTTAAACCCGGTACACTGTCAAAAAAAGTTTTGTAAATTTATGAAGGAGTGCTGTCAAAAAAATTGCCGAAGAACTTCGTAAATTCACAACGCTTTGTTTTCTGCGCACGTGTTTTAATGCAGGTGTCTGCATTTAATGGGTGTGATGTTACAGTTATCATAAAATAACAAGCTAAAGATATTGCATAGAATGTTTGTCAATATTCCCTCAGAACGAGTGTTGTAAAATTACGAAGAATCTGTTGGAAAATTTCTTTTGTAAATTTACAACTTTTTTCTCGCAGTGCATATCAAAACATCAGCTGAGTTCCTCACCCTGGGAAAATGTTTCTTGATTTCTTGATCCAATGCAATTTTTCTTAAATGAATGCAAATTTTGAGTTGTCTCTGATGATGCCATTATTGTCTGAGACAAAACATTGCAGAGATTCGTAAAAATTCTGCATTCGAAGGTATTTTTTTGTTGCATGAGATGCTTGAATTATGATACGATACACATCGCGCAAGGTATGAAATGGTCCGATAGCAGACAAGTTTCATACGCGACTGCACAAACTGGATGAGTTCATCATCTCGATTTTTTTACGAACAGCAATACGTTTTGACGGCCAGCGTCGGCTGGAAGTGACAAAGTGTCGTAATAAACGGAACGGTTCAGATAGTTAAAGTGAGAGTAAACGCCATCTCCTTTACAATGGCCCATTTTTATATCAGAAAATAACACCACCAGATTTATGTGTCACCCCCTGAAATCTTACTTATATGAGAACGGAAAGTTATTGCAAATCGCTATGACGCACCATCAAAGAGTAAGCTCTGAGGAAGAACATGCACCAAGGTTACAGTACCGAGTTGATCTTCCAAAGAAGTCCACCCCAACTTTCGATGCAGAAAAGACTGGTATCCACCGGGGGCTTATGGAAAGAGCGGGTGTGGCAGAGTCACGGGTTGCAGCGTCTCTCTCCCTCTCTAGCCTCTTTATATAACAGCGGCTTATGGCTCAGCGCGCTGACAGTAGGTTATAAATCAGCCCACCTCCCTGAAGTCGAGCCCGATGAGTAGCCACCTGCTTTCAATGGAAGGTGCATCCATCATACGGCGCGCCGAGAGTGCGGGTAACCACATGTTCCTCCCGCCAGGTTCCTCCAGGTACCTCCAGGTACCTCCGGGTACCTGTAGGCGCCACACCGGGTGTTGCGTGCGAAGAGCAGAGTGCGGGGAGAACAAGTGAGAGCGCCGCAGCTGCACTGGATGCACCCAACTGATGATGTAATAGGGTCAGTGTGGGTGATAAATGCACATGGTAAAAACAACTGAACACCCCTCTGGAGCCGGCATTTTAGCCCGTGACCTCTACATGACGATTTCCTTCGTCTCAGGTGTCTGTCATGATCTCACATGAGTGGTCGCATCGAGGGTCGCATGCAAGTTTTGGGTTCAAATATCGGCTCCAAAGGGGTGTTCAGCTTTTTCAATGTGCATTTATTAGACACACTGACCCTACCAGCAATACCTGGTGACGTAACACGAGTTTCAACCTTTTTTTTTGGAACCGGTTTGAGGATTACTGTATGCTGTAGAAATTCGTTTTAGAGTCTTTTGATCATTTTGGTACAGCTCTCAAAATGACCCCGAAAAATAACGAAAATGGTTACTTATCCCTTGTTTCTCGGGGAAGGGCTCCCCAAAACAGGTATTTCTTTTTACAGTGTAGACTCGGGCAAAGATTGAGATACAGATTCTGAAATCATTTATGGTATACGGTTCAGAACGCCGCAAGTGGACGCCACCGGTACCATGACATTTAATGGTGCAAAACAAAATAAGGAAAATTGGCGAGTTGGCCACCTACATCAGAGTATTAGAGAATAAGGTCGCGATGGTCCTCGCCACGCCACGCCACGCCACGCGGCTTAAGGTAAGCTGCCAACGAATGGAAAGCAAACTACGGAAAGTGGGCTGAATAATCTGATGGCATTGTAGCTGAGCTGCGCGCCGCCGCGCCGCTGTGTCTGCGACTCACATGGGAGGCGCCGCGCGCCGCGCCCGGCCGGGGGCTGGCCGGGGCGCATAACAATAAAATAAAGAAACGTTTACGTCGCGACATTGCAGTAGGCAGTGAGCATTACAAGGAGAGCGGGGAAGCGGAGCACCCGAGGATGCGATCCGACCGAGGCTGCGACAATATCATGGAATGTTCAGCAGTGGCTGGCTCTTACGTGTCGTACGACGTAAACGTAGGGCCGGATTGGAAAAAAGATAAGAAAAGGAAAAAAACTCACATGGCCACAAAAGAAAGCACTCCACTGGAATCGTTTTACTACCTAAACTTACGGTACTGGAGGGGGACAGAAATATTAACTGCGAAATTTCTCATACCGGACAGCAACCCCTCATAGCGGCGGGCTGCAGGTAGTCCCGTGTACCTGGCCTCCATGCGTAGTCAAGATGGCCGCCGGGTGGGGACGCCTATGATATTTCTGCCCCCCCTCCCGTGCTGTACCCAAACTCAGCCAAACATGCCACTGATATCATGGAGTCTATTCCCAATCAATTCATGATAAGAAGTACCTGGGACGTGAGTATGAAGTTCCACCTCGAACGCCTTGCGACGCGGGACGGACCAGACAGTGGCGAGGTTCACGTGACGCCCCTCTTCTCTCGTCCACTCGCCTCTCCTCCCTTCCCCTGCCATATCCACGGCTCGTTAACAGGATCACGCAGAGAGCCTCGCACACCATGGGAGAGATGCCGTCGTCATGTGACTCGGCCGCTCCTTGCAGAGATTGCACCGATACTTCGAGATCACTATCTTGAGATATCGGAGAGAAAGTATAGCAGGCCATATCGCGGGCTGCTACGGCCTGCAGTCGCGATGGTGCCCACGACTCAGCCCTGGGCTTCACCTGTCACAGAGTCGCGTGGAGACGGCTCCTCTCATATCAGCCCAGGTAACTGGCTTCATCGATTTGACCTGACGGGGACAGGCCTTTGGGATCTGCCAACGCTGAAGGGATGATGCGACCGCGCCAAGGGAAGGGAGCAGGTGTGCCCGCCCTAGCTCGTGCAGTCATGGACACGTCAAGAAGTGAGTGAACCTGTGTCAGACAAAACTAGACCTAAGCAAAGAGGCAACTTCGAGAAAAGCGTAGGAAATCTGCACACCGTTCGTCGGGTAGACAGGAGCCCCTGTGGTCTCGGGGATACCATCCCGCACAACGCGGGTGCTTTGCCGGGTTGCCTACACTACATCTGACAGGCGCTCTCCTCAGCGGACGGCGAACATTCCTGGTTTCACGGGAAAAACAGGCCCTTGATTTTCAAGATCTGTTTGTAACTCTAAGGATAATTGGCCATTCTAAGGGTCACCCTTGGAAGACGGCGTTTGCGTCGCCGTTCTGACCGTCAATTCTAAGGATCAGCCTTAGATTGGAATATTTCCAATTCATCCCAGATGTCATGGCTGACCCTTGGATTCGCTTGTCAGAACGGCGACGCAGACAATATCTTCCAATGGTGATCCTTAGAATGCACCAAGTATCCTCGGAGTTACAGCCAGGCCTTAAAGTCCAACGAATTGTTTGTGCCGTGTCGGAACGCTCATTGCTGGTGCCTGTCCCCGTCCCAGTCTCGGACTGAGTGTGGACATGCACATGCATGTAACCAGCACTTGGCGTGCGTCCCTTCGATCGTGAACAACAGGGGGCAGTGCTCGCGACGCGACGCGACATAAATCACATCGGGCCGAGCCAAACAATGCAGCCTGGCTGTGGCGGGGCGTGGGCCGAGGAAATCGAATAATGAATGGAGCTTTTGCCAGGAATCGGGCAGGGCCTCCCGCTGCCGCAGTCTCAGGAGCGTCAAACGAAGCGGGCTGCATAGGCCACCTGGCGAGGGCAAGCGCCAGGCCGAATGACTTCGAGAGGTGGCGGAGGGGGGGGGGGCATGCCGTTTGAACAGCTTTAACGTCATGGACCCGGACGAAAGCGAAGGTTAAGGAAATTGCACATAAAAACAAATGTCTAAACGGAAAAGTAGCGTCTGGCCAGAGCGCTAACAGATCCAAAGTTTATTGCTGGACTCTAGACAGCCAAATATAGAATCTTCGATAAGACAGGTAGTAAATGTTCAGTTGAAAAGAGTATCGCATAAAGAGATACTCGCATCAACAAGCAAGTGGCTGCTCGGTCAATTGCGATGGAATTCGCAAGCAACACTAGCAACAAGCACTACTGAGTCAGCACGCACGCCAGGTCACGCCGCGCTACGCCACGCCGCGCTACGCCACGCTGCGCTACGCCACGCCGCCCCAAGCCGCGCCACACTCCTGGGGAACGAGAGAAGACTTATGGCAAGTACTTCCTCCGAAAGGAACTGTAATACTTTGAAAACTGACTCGGCGACTCGAGTTTCTTCTCGGGTTCCTCGGCGCGCCCATTCATCAAAGCACATATTGGCCGCCACTGCGACGCCCGCCAGATCTAGCACTCAAATCCTACTCCCTCGCTCGACACGCAGAGATGAACTGGAGAAACAAAAAGACATCGATCACTACCATGCAGCATCACACGGCTGAGTGAACACTTGCCTTTTTGTTTTTTTGGACTTGGCCCACTTGAGCCGACAATCTGAGTATTTCGCCTGTGGGGTTGGACTCTTCTTTGTGCCGGTGCACCAGTTTGGGAGTTCAAGAGTTTAGCATGCACAACTATATTTACTGCAATTGGGGCACTGTCTTTTAAATCACGGTCACTACCACACAAAATTGCTGGTAAAAATGTTATCAGTGTTTTTATGGTAATTTTCTTTCTTTCTACTAAAAATAATGGCAATTTAGTACGCCTTGTCGAAACCGGACTAGAAGCTTTGGTGACCTGGAAGACCCAATCTTGAACTTGGAAACACCATCAAAAACAATAGCGGAATTCCAAAAGCAGTGCGCTCGTGAGTAATATCATGACTATTACTTCTTACTAGGGCCTGAAGCGAAAGACTGCTTGAAAAGTTCCAACCAGTTATGCTGTTGACATGCAGCTCCAGCCTAGCCCAGTTCCTCGACACGCGACTGTCGAATCAGGCACGCCGTTCATCAGCGTGAAGAGAAGAGCAGGACCACTTCAACACTTCAACGCCTTCAACGGCACGCGGTGAATTCATTAAAAGGGAGCAAAGTGGTAGGATGTAAGCGAGCCGACGAACTTTGTCATTTACGCCACCATTTCCTCAGTGAGACTACACTGTTAAAAATAATATCTGTTTTGGGGAGCCCGTCCGACAAAACAGGGGTAAAGTAACATCAGTTTCAAATTTTTTGGGGCTCGTTTGGAGGATTATATCGAAATGCGTTCAGGAGTACCGTGATCATTTTGATATAGCTCTCAAAATGACCCCCAAAAATTCCAAAACTGGTGTTACTTTACCCCCGTTTCTGAGGCAGGGCTCCCCAAAACAAGTATTATTTTTTACAGTGTAGTGGTACACAGCTCGGTGCCGGACGGACACGAGATAGCACAAGTTCACAGACAGGGAGGTTCAAGTTCAGCTCAGCGTGGAAATTGTTTCCGCAGGACGTAACGCGGCGTGTGAAAGTGAACGCGTGCGTACGAGAATCCGACCCTGATGTCATTCATCAACAGCTGTCTTGCTGTCCACTCCACATGGTTTCTAGGCATTCAAATTCTCTTGTGCGAGGAGTATAGATGGTTCTATCACTTCGCAAACGGCAGTATCTCATCTTGAAGTCTTGGCGATAAATAATTTGTGCACATTTTGTTTAACCACGCTAAATAATTTTCGAAAACAGAAAGTGGGTGAAGTTTGTAACGCGGTCTTCGATGTACTATCATCACCAAAAGAATACGCCTGTCAATACTCCATGCTCCATCTGTTTAACATGCAGGAAATCTTTTCGCGCATAGAGTGTGGACGCTAGTGGATTCTTTTGGCAAAGATACTACGACAGTACAAGAGTTCACGGGAGACGTGCGCATCGCCCAGTGACACGTCACACGAGGAGGGAAAAGCATTTGAATGAAAGCATCCTGATTCCATCTCAGAACAAACAGTGAGCATCTCCGACACGTGAGCGTTACTTCTTGAGCTCACAGGGCGGGACGAGAGAGAGGTGAGGAGTGAGGACAGGTGAGGATGCGCGAGGAGAGAGTGAAAGAGAGAGAGAGAGAGAGAGAGAGAGAGAGAGAGAGAGAGAGAGAGAGGGGGGGGGGGGGGGGGGGG
>CABIKL010000857.1:0-18540 GCA_902196195.1 Aptinothrips rufus | reverse complement strand
TAAGACCCTGTGCTGCGCGGTACACAAACATGGCGGCCAAACAACTGAACGCTAGCGCTCGTGCATAAGACCTATACCCCCACCCCCATTATTTTGACAACTCTACATTTTTCAAACGTTTTCAATTTCTACTCTTTTATTTGTTCTCTGTAATTTTTAAAACTCATCCTCGTTTGTTCACAGTGCGTTTCGTGGTTTCGTTTATACTGAATGAGAATTAAGATTAAAGTTTCCCTTTGTGTGTTCGGTTGGTTCGGTGATGGGGGAAAGCAAGGCAACGACATCTGATGTGAAACGTCAAAATAATTTGGGGCCCCGCTAACATCAAAATACAACGGTCATGATTTAAATTAGTATACGCATGTCATTTAATATTTATCTCTCCATTTTAAGCTCTACCATTTCACACCACATTCTTTTGGCTATTTTTTGCTTCTAAATAACCTAAGAACTCATATTTCTGTTCCCATTTATACTATTGGATGTTGGCTCCACTGGAAGAAGAAAATTGACCTACGTTTGGCGTTCCGTACAGGAAACGGGTCGTAGAGCAATTTTAGGTTCCCGAACCGAGAGGTCTGCTGGGTGTATTTGTGAAACCTTTTGACAAGTAACCACCATGGATGAAGAATACGATGCTATTGTGCTCGGCACGGGCCTAAAGGAGTGTATTTTGAGTGGTATGCTCTCGGTTTCTGGGAAGAAAGTTCTCCACGTCGACCGCAACAAGTACTATGGGGGCGAGTCCGCTTCAATTACTCCTCTTGAAGAGCTGTTCACTCGCTTCGGGGCCCCAGCGCCGGATCAGAGTTATGGCCGGGGCCGCGATTGGAATGTAGATCTTATTCCCAAGTTTTTGATGGCCAATGGCCAATTGGTGAAGCTACTCATCCATACGGGAGTAACCAAGTATTTGGAATTCAAGTGTGTCGAGGGCAGCTATGTGTACAAGCAGGGCAAGATTTCCAAAGTTCCTGTGGACCAGAAGGAGGCTCTCGGATCGGATTTGATGGGAATGTTCGAAAAGCGGCGATTCCGCAACTTCCTCATTTATGTTCAGGACCTTATGGAAGATGACCCCAAAACCTGGAAGGATCTGGATCCCAATGTCTGTACGATGCAGCAGCTTTACGACAAGTTTGGCTTGGACAAGAATACGCAAGACTTCACTGGTCATGCTCTGGCTTTGTATCGTGATGATGATTACCTTGCTCAAAGCGCTATCCAGACAATTCGTCGGATAAAGCTCTACAGTGACTCACTTGCTCGCTATGGCAAATCACCATACCTGTATCCCATGTATGGTTTGGGAGAATTACCACAAGGGTTTGCACGTCTCTCTGCCATTTATGGAGGTACTTACATGCTAGACAAGCCAATTGATGAAATCGTTTATGAAAACGGAAAAGCGATTGGTGTGAGGTCTGGAAATGAAATAGCGAAATGCAAGCAGGTTTACTGTGATCCATCATATGTTCCTGACAAGGTATGTTTAATCTTGATTCTTTTCTGGTTTCTCTGATATAATGCCATGTAAGAAATCAAAGCAAACATCAATTAATGTTGCAGGTGAAAAAAACTGGCCAAGTTATCCGTTGCATTTGTCTGTTGGACCACACCATTCCAAACACCCGAGATGCTCTGTCTACTCAGATAATCATCCCTCAGAAACAGGTGAGTTTATAAAGTTAATTCCTGTAAACTTTGTTGAGGGTTTAAAACCAGAAAGTTGTCTAAGTTTGTGTCAAGCCTGATTAATATTTTACAGTTTCAGTTTTAACATTTGTTACGATTTTGACAGGTGAATCGCAAGTCTGACATATATGTATCCCTTGTGAGCTACACCCATCAAGTTGCTGCAAAGGGTTGGTTTGTTGGGATGGTTTCCACAACTGTTGAAACCGATAACCCTGAAGCTGAAATTAAGCCCGGCCTCGAACTACTGGGACCCATCAGGCAAAAATTTGTCATTGTCAGTGATTATTATGAACCTACTGATGATGGCAGAGAGAGCCAGGTAAGTTAATCACACATCAGTCTTGTCCTTAAATGGTAGTTGGTAGTATAGGTTGTCACACTGTCTTCTTTACTATTCTGTTTTACAGGTGCTTATTTCCAAATCATATGATGCCACAACTCACTTCGAGACCACATGCTTGGATGTTCTGGACATCTTCAGACGAGGAACTGGTACTGACTTTGATTTCTCAGCAGTTAAACAGAACTTAGGTGAAGAGGACCAATAGATATGCCAAGTTTTGCCCTGTATACACCATTGTGCATTTAATATGTGAGGTATACCTTGATAGCTACCAGTACAGCATTAAATCATGTTTGGTCTTCAAAAATTGTACTCTCCTTCAAACACCAAAAATTGTAAGGTATTGAAGTGTAGAATTGGCAGTAAACGTCAGTTTGTCAATTTCTGAAGGGAAATTTTTCCCAGCTCAAGTGTGAAATGCTCTGGAGGCATGGGATATAGCTCATGACACAACATTCCTTGCAGTGTTTGGGAATTGTTGGTTGACATGCGCTTAATGTAAACTCACTCGCTTTATTGTTTTAGAAAGAATTGCACAGCTTTGAGGTGTTTTAGATGACTTCATTGTTATGTGGAATCTTTTTAAGGAGAGAAAATAAATATGAATGATAATCATTCCTGTTCTAATTGTTTCCTTTCATCTAGCTTGCCTAAATTGTATGTGTGAATATTCGAGTCCTCATATATAGTATTGTTTCTCTCCGAGCCGTCATCTAGTTACGTTGGAGTTGATCCTAGTAATTTTTAAAAGCAAGGTTTGCTTCCAGAATATTTGAAAATTGTTTATTTTTTTTATTTTGCGATTAAGAATTCTATCTACTTACTGAACTCTGCATGACAGTTCTGAATTCTTGTTTGAGGCCCTAGAATATATTATGCTTTGAGGCTATTTGTGTGAGCAAATGGAGAGTATGACTGCTTTCTGTTTATTGAGGTGATGTGATTCTCATGAATTGGGTGAATGGATTATAGTGCAATCAGTAGTAAAGATTGTTCATATTTAAGGGTTTTGATATTGTTTCCTTGACATTTGTTCAAAAACTTATCATCCTTTAATTTTTTTTAGCACAAAAATAAAAATGTGGGGTAGAAAAAAGAGCATTGGTCATTCTTTTACTCTAAATTACGTAATATTGTCTCTGCTTTGTAGTAATTGATAGAAAATTGTTTGTACCCTGCTGTATGTACTGGTGCACATGCGAATGTTTGGATGTAAAGCATAATTGTTAGAGCCAATTTTAAATATGATTTAATTTTAAATGATTTTAAATCAGTATAATCTTTGGTACTTGTGAAAGTGTTAGTTCAGGAAAGGGAAAACTCTCTAAGGAGCCAGAAAAAGTTTATGACTTTCAGTAATGCTAGTACAATTTGTTAAAGAGAAAATATGAACTTATAATATTTTTGCCTAGCTAGCTTGTTTATTTTAACTCAGTGTCAAATGATCGCGCTGGTTGGCAACCATGTTCTATTGAATGATTTTGATCTTCTCATTTTCAATCAGTGGCTTCTGTGCAGACAGAAGTGGCAGAGTGGTTGAAGATGATTGAGACAACTGACTCCAGATTTGAAGGCTACAGCAGCTGACAATCAATACGTTGAATATGGATGTCAGAGACAATATTTCATGAGAAAATATAGCACTGCGACTTCATATCTTTGGTAATAACGTTATTGTATGTCCAATTCATCAAAGATGTGAACATATTTGTTTTAAAAAGAAATCTCTTTCCCCTCTTTATCTCCTTTGCTTGGCTGTGTTTCTTTTTCTTAATTATTTTTAAAGGAGTATCTACCAAGGGTCTGTTGCATGTAAACGCATATATTATGGCTCATTAAATTACATAAAAAAAAATTATTGTCTTTTATTTGTAAGCAGTAAACATTATCATCCCTACATCCAAAGAACACTTTGTCTTTATACACCACTGGTGATGAAAACACTTCTGAATCAGCATTATACTTAGCACATATGGCACCATTCCCTAGATTCAAAACAATGACACTGCCTGCAGAATTACCCACTGCTGCACAGTAATGTTCACTTCCATCTGTTGTCCTGATGAGAAATGGAAAAGAGGCCGATGAGACAGCAGAACCCAAATTTGCTCTCCAATTCAGCTCAATCTTTTTACTGCTCACAACTAAAGAATGAAGATGACTATCATAACAACCAACCAATATTTGGAACTCTTCGCCATTTCGAGAACGACTGGGCACAACAGATACTGGAGCAAATATGTGGCCAGCAGCTTTCCAGCTCCATACCTGCAACAAATGGCATGTGAGAAATCAGAATGAGAACTTATTGACTTAAAACAAAAGCTCGCAAAATGTAGGAAATGACTTGCCTGCTTGCCACTTGTTATTTTTAAACAGTGAATGATGCCTTCTACTTCTGCGATGACCACGTAACTTTCAGGGAACACAGTGAACTCACAGGGTGTGGAAAATATAGGACTTTGTAATGTCACTGACCAAATGATGGCGCCGTCAGCTGTGCTGACTGCAGCTACCTTGCAGGCAAGGGAACACAGAATTGCCACATCCCTAACCACAAGTGGGGAAGCCAGCCAACTGCCCTTCTTAGAACTGTCTACGAACAAACTGCTGCACCACTCCAACTGTCCTGTCTAGAGAAAGAGTTAAGTTAAGCCACATGCAACAGAAAAATTCTGGGAATGAAAATCAGAATATTAAATGTGTGTTATTACTTTAGAACCAACACAGTAGACATGGAAGTTGTAAGACCCAAAAATTACACTCTTGCCATAATTGCATAAAACAGGGGAGCACTTGATAATTCCATTAGTTTGGAAGGTCCATTGAACTTCACCTGTGAGGGAGCTCACACAATACAGTGCTCCATCATAGCATCCTGTCATAAATTATATTGTTATTCTTTCTGATAGACTTGATTCATTACTGAATTAAAAGAAGCCAATGATACTGACCTACAAAAAGATACTGCCCGCATACTGATGGATAAGCAGAAGACTCAATACGATCTGGTAGAGATAGTGACCATCGAGCTACACCTGTCTTTCCATCCACGAAAACAAACTTGCCGGAATGTGAGCCAATAACAATTCCAACATTACCACTGAAACAATGTAATAAAGGAAATGGATTTTTTTTTTTTTTATAAAATTTGAGGAGGGGGATGATGCTACTTCACATTTTTAATGGAAAACTTACCTTCCGTACACCAAACACAAAGGGGAAGCATCAATACATTTCCCTAAATTTACTTTCCATGACAGATCCATGGTCATGTTTTGTATGCTGTGTAAGTCTAGCAGTGCATTTCCGCCAATGGATTGGCCTCGAAGACTGAAGAACAAGATAGCAATGTCCTCCACTGATGCTGCTTTCTCTTCACAAGTATCTTTTTCTCTCTTAACTACCTCATGAAGCCCTTGAATTTCATGATCACATTTGTAGGTATTTGGTAACAAATGCTTTGAACTTAATGTGCTCACTTTCTTATTCTGATGAAACTGACATAATCTCTTAAGAATGACTTCAAATTTTTCTCCCGAGAGAAGCAAATTGGCAAAATCATCAGGTGCCTGTATATGTCTTTGTTGCAATCTGGACATAAAAATTACAGCCAGTAAAGAAGTCCCACCAAAATCCAAAAACGAGACTCCTGATGTATCCGTATCCTGAAGCCCTAGTACCTCACACCACAAATTGCAAAATATTTCTGATACACTGGAAGAGGATAACTGTTCCAAATTTATCTGCAGATGTTTGTCACCAATAGAGTGACGGTTGATTTTGCCTACAAGTAAAGCCATGCAGGAATGATGTATGATTATTTACAAATTATTTATTATGTTAACAATTGGATCTATAAAACTTATATGGGAAAAAATGTATTTACCATGAATGGTGAGAGGTATTTCATCAACCAGGATGATTTTATCCGGGACAAGAGCACTTTCTGACCCAACAGTAATCAAGAAGTACCTTTTTAATGCTTCTATAGGTAGCATATCTCTTAGCTCAACAATTAATAAGAGCTGGTGCTTTAGTTCATCCCACACGCAACAAGCAATTTTTACAGAGGGGTGGCTCATAGCAATGTGTTCAACATTCTCCAGACTGATTCTATGGCCCCATCTTTTTATGACATTGTCATTTCTGCCAATGTAGCAGACTTTTCCATCTGGGTACACCTGAGGAAATTAGAAATATTGTTATCACTTAAGAAAATAATTGGCATAACAGAAAAAGCTCACTTATGACAATTTTCTTCTTACATTAACAACAAAGTTTCAAAAACTTTACAAACCTCAACAATATCACCAGTAGCACGAAAGATGGGGGGAATGTAATCAGAGCAGTTCTCGTTATCTACCTCACAGATTCTTCTGGAACTACCTGCCGCAAAATTAAGATACATTCAAAATCGCAGCAAGCGCAAAGAGCTAGAATTAGGAAAGCCCGACATCAGCACAACACTCACCAATGAACATTTCTCCTCGGCCAGTTTCAATCACAGAGCCAGTTGCACAGTCCCGAACTTCAAGATGAGTATCAGAGAGAGGCTGACCAAGCTGAACACGCTCGTTAGGATCACTTGATGATGAAAAATACACTTGATGAATGCTAGCCCATGATGAGACTTCAGTCATTCCATAAATGTTGAATATCAGTGTTTCATTGCCAATACCTATGATAAAATCATCCTTCATATTAGACTTCATTAGCAAAGAAAGATTCACATCAGAAAAATAAAAAGAATATTGGAAGATATTGACCTCTGCATTGCATTAATTTGGAAAGGGATGGGAATGGCTCTCCACCGAGAATTAAAATTTTCAAAGATGTCTTCGCACCAAGAACCACATCTTGCAAATCTTTCTTCGACCACCGGAAAAATACAGATGGGGTCATTTGAATGACAGTAGTGCTCTGGAAACCAGCGGAGGGGAACAGAACTTGAAGCAATTTCACTGGCGAGGCTTTCACTGATCTTGAGGTAACAAGGAGAGACGCCCCAGATGCCAATGAAGTGAAAATATCAACAACACTTGGATCAAATGTTGATGGTGATGACAAGAAAATAACGTCACTTGATGTGATGTTACAGTCTCTCCTGCGGCATAAAAACAAGCAGAGTTAAAAATTGTTAACATGGAATGGAAATCAAACATCTTGCAGGCTTTGCTTTTTACGATAACTTACACTATGTCAATGATGTTTGGAACTATGCAATCATGGGGAACTCTAACAATTTTTGGCTGTCCTGAACTGCCAGATGTGAGCACAGCATATGCCATTGGATGTGAACATTCTCTGGCAGACTTGATCGGCTGACATTGTACGATGTAAATGCAAAGGTCTCTCAAATTTATACAGCATTTCGTCTCTTTCTCACAATTTTTTTGATTGTCTTTAGAATGGATTAGGTAAGATGCTCCAAGCTTTTCTAGGTATTCATTTTGTTTAGCAGGAGACCACAAGGGATCAACGTACGCAAAACCAAAGCCTTGGTCCAGTATTCTGTAAAGATCCATGATTGTTTAGATAAATGAAACACATTAGCATGGGTATGATGACTTGTACCTCACAGAGAAAGAAAGTATTCATACCCTAATATTATAGCTGGGAACATAAGACATTGATCTATACACACAGCGATAAACTGGGATCTTCGACTATCATGGTCATGAATATCAGCAAGAGCTTTTGACACTACTTGACTTGCTTTCAATAAATCTCTGTACGTTAAACTACATCTTGAACACCCTGTATCTTCAATAATGGCAGTTTTCGCACTGTGCTTATTAACAGACTTCACAAATAACTCGTTCAGTGTTCCAGCCATCACCAACCATTGTGGTTATGGGTTTACTTCGAGTCGTGAAAGGACGATTATAGCATTATTGCATGCAAGGATTCCGTTGCACGGGTATTAAACTAGAGATCGTCGCATTTCTTCAACTTTTCTTCACTTTTGGTGATTTTTTACTCGAGCACACGGTTTGGCTTCTGCTTCGACGCCGCTATGTATGTAAACAATGGAAGCAGCCGGTGCAACCGCCGAACTATTCCGAATGCGTCCGAACACGTACACGAAGATGCGCGAAGCGTTGAGAAACGGGACTCCCCGGACACGAATCGTGGATCATTTCCGATTCGTTTTCGGCGCTCCTTGATATAGGCAACCATTGATTGCCTTGCCTTGCCATTCCTCTCATGCTAGTCAGAATTAAGTCGATTAATAACTCTACAATGTGCTGAGTTAATTTCAAAGGTATAGAATATCTTTGTAGGCGGGCGGTGATTTCACTGATGCAACAATGCCTTTTGCCCAAGTACCCCCAGCGGAGCCAATGGGTATCACCTACTGGCCAAGTGTTTCACAGGAGTCAAGATCTCACACTTGCTGTTGAAAGAAATCGCCCTTAACAGCACATTTTCTCAAGAATGCCCAAGTGCTTCCTGAGATCTGTTGGACTTGGTCTTCGGCAGTGCAGTTCTCGAGCGCGTGGCGACGAGTACCCACCACTCGGTAATGGTAAGTAACTTACACAGTACTTTCTTTCGCGTGGAGCAGGGTAGTGCATTCAGCATGACTTTACACGTCAGGTTTTACAGCTTTTCGTCGCTGGAGTGATGCCACGATGACGCTTTACATGTACAAGCACGCATTTTAAGTAAATGTATGTATAATAGGTAATTATTTTCTATGGATATATATCCCCCTATGAATCACACAGGATGGTATTATTTATAAAGGGGTTAGAGATTTTCTTGTATTTAATATTTCTTCTGTTTTGGTTAGGGTAGTGGGTGGGGGATGGATACAAAATCAATGATTTCGTCGCTTCTCTTTCACCAACCATCAAGATCTTTTCTCAAACACCCTCCACTTTCGTGATTCCTTTGCTGCTCATGGCATTGTGATATGTGGGAGGATGTCTCTTAGTCCTCGCTGTAAGAGAGATGCGTTAAGGACGCGACGGTGAGGATGTCACAGTGATTGACGGACTCCCCCCATGATGGCGAGGTGTTCCTTGCAGGGGGTCGGAGGCAGCGGTCAGCGGGTGGACGCCCACGCCCCCACTCGTGGCCCGCGCCGGCCCCGCGGCCCCGCCCGCACCGCCTGGTGCGGCCGCCCCGCAAGACGCTGGACTCGGACTCCGACGACGACCCCTACCTGGCGTGTGCTGTGCGCGAGAGGCCCCGGCTGGGCACCGCGCCCCGCCACCCGGCGTCATCTGAGGGTCAAGGTCACGGCGAGCAGAGTGACTGGATGGCCAACCCCAACCTCTCCATCGTGACCAGGTGAGCACTCCGAGCACCTCTGTCCAGCCCTCCCCCACCCTTGCTACGGCTGACCGCCCGCTGTGATCTCTTGGCACCTGGAGCTCCCCTGACTCAGTGCGTTGCTGCAGGTTCCTGAGCGGGAGCCAGTACTTGGCCCAGGCTGTGTCTTCCGTGAAAGGGCCCGACCTGTGCGACCCGGCCCACCAGCACGGCCCCCAGCCCGCGACACCTGGAGACCCCGAGAATATCGCCTGGCAGGTCAGTCTATCTTCACCCCTTGACGTGACATCGCCTGGCAGGTCAGTCTATCTTCACCCCTTAACGTTTTTATCTCCTCCGGATGGAAAATTCCTCATATGCGCTGTTATGACGTCAGACATAGCCATTTACGAGCGTCTGTATGACCATACACCTGGAACATACGCGATATACATAATGCGACTCAGGCGACTCTGATGATGTACTCGCGACCCTGGCCACTACGTTTGAATAAATCTTCGCAATTCAGGCGCAATTTCGCGCCTTAGTGTTCTCAAAACGACGTCGAATGTCGAAAATGACGTCAAATGTAGAAACCAACATCGTTTTCAAGAGCCGTTCCGGCGCAAATTACATCGTTTTGATATCGACGTCGGCATGTCTCGTTTGACTGGGTCATCTTATGCAGGGCTGCTTGGCTCCTGTCGCCCACCCCGCGCGCATCCCTGCGCGGCCCGCCCCCGCCCCCGCCCCCGCCGCCCCCGCAGCCACACGCGCGGCCACCCGCACGGAGCGGAGGAGCGAGAGGCGAATGATGAGGCTGCCCTCCACATCCCCAGGTGATTCAGGTCTTCCCTTGGTCTTCCCCGCCCTCGCCATAAAGGAAATGACTACACCCCCGGCTCGAGGGATGTTTAACGTCAACCCTATGGCGTTGCTCCGCTCGGACGTCTACGTTACAGTGGTCTGGTCAATTCCCTTAGCCATCAGTTTAACAGCATTAGGCGCCCGACCATTCTGACACAGAAATTTTAAATCCTTAAATTGAAGGGCGTACGTTAAGGTCGTTTATCCTTATTTTGGGGGTCGTTCGTAGCGCATTGAGTCCATATCAGTTGAACGTGTCATGCCCGCTGTGAGATAGTGTTTTGTTTGCGCCGTGCTGCAGGCTGCATCCTGGTGGCCCTGGACGCCTCCCTGGCGCCGCCTCGCCTCAGAGCGTCGCGACGCCGGCAGGGCGTGCTGCTCTCTCACGTCGAGCACGCGCTGCGAGAGCTCAACAACAACAATAGCAACAACAACAATGACCGGCGGGGGTGCGTTGAGATCGAAGATGAATCATTGTTGCAAAGCGCTAAGACAATGAAGGTCCGTGCGGCGGGCCTTTGCGTAACCAAGATGGAGCAGTCCGTGATGAAGGCCGAGTCCCCCCTCAGCACGCCCCTGGGCACGCCCCTGGACGCGGACCTGAGCCTGCCCGTGGAGACCTCAGACCAGGTGAATCTCCTCACGCACCTCCGCAGGTTAACCTCTCAAAAGACGTCATTAACCTAAAGATGGCAAGAGGCAACTAAGTCATCATTGTTTTTCAATAGTTCACGATGACATTGACTGATAATTTTAATTTGTTTGAAAGTGATCTTTAAATGCTCTTCGAAACATGTCATGTTTGCCGTGTACACAGAAAAACGAAAACCCAGATTCTGGGGCAATTCAACCCAGAAACGAAGGGTGAAAAATTATTTTTGGAGGTCATTTTGACAGTTGTTCTTAAATGATCAGAAAGCCACGAAACACATTTTGGAATACGTCTCAAAATGACCTTCGTTTTTTTTAACGTTGCTTTCTGGGCTGGGTTGCCCCAGAGAGTTTTTTTCCTGTGTAGAAACATGTGCAGATTTAATTCTCCAACCAGACCTGCACTGAGCTCCAATGTGATCGCACAGGACGGCGTCGACGGGCTGGGCCTGGTGTCGAGCACGTCGGGCTCCTCGGAGGCGGAGGCCGGCGCGAGCCCCGGGGCGGGCCATGGCGTGGGCCGGCAGCTACACAAGTGCATGCACTGCGGCAAGGAGTTCGACCGGCCCTGGGTCCTCAAGGGCCACCTGCGGCTGCACACGGGCGAGCGCCCCTTCGAGTGCCCCGTCTGCCACAAGCGCTTCGCCGACAGGTAACAATTCCAAACCAAATGGATTGGAAATTGGAACATTTCAATGAAGTGATTGAAAATTTCTCCGGCTCGCTTTTGAACATTCAGGTTTTTAAGGAAGTGGTTCAGTCAAAATTTCAGCTTAATATGTTGCAATATTGCATTAAATTTAGTCAAAATATTTGCAAAATAAGAAACCGCAAACAGTGGAAAAGAGGGCTTTGATTGAAATCGGGGGATACGGAGGATTCAGAGCGTTGCCTCTCTGTTCTAATTGGCAGGTCCAACCTGCGAGCCCACCAGCGCACGCGCGCGCACCACGACTGGGCGTGGCACTGCCCCAAGTGCTGGAAGGCGTTCTCACAGCAGCGCTACATGGAGCGGCACGGGCCGGACGCCTGCAGCAAGCACCGCCTCAAGCAGCTCAACAGGGCCAGCCACTCCTCCATCATCAGCGAGTTCCTGCAGCAGCAGGACCTGCAGCAGGGCCTGCAGCACCACCAGCAGGAGCAGGCCGCGGACTGGGACCCGCCGCCCACCAACCGGGTGTAGCAGGGAGCTGCAAGACACCGGAGACTCCGCGAGTGCGAGAGAGACAGCTCTGAGGGCGGTGTCAGCTGTCTCTCCTACACTTTCGCGATCTCCGCTGGCATCCATCTCCCTCGCACTGGCTGGGCGACTCCAACTACTCCCCAGCGAGCTCCAGTGGGTCCTCTACACTCGACCGATTTGCCGACGGACCCTTGCAAATTTGCGACGCCGGCCAGGCGTGCTCGGTGAACTCGCACGATATTTGTGACAGTACCTCCGCTAGTCTTGAACCCGTTAGAAAGAAATTAGTTTTAAGAAGCCCCAGTGGCGACCAATATACCCTCTTGCTGCAGCCATTGTATGTGATTTTAATCAGTTGTTTTAAAAGTAGTGATAAATATTTTTGTCAATATGATAGTTTTGTATCCGTTTTTGTCAGTCCTGTCATCTCACTACTCGGCATTGACCTTTATAATGATCACGGAGACGTGAGCACGGCACAAGGGCGGAGAGCGAGGGGAGGCTACTCGTCTTCTTGGAATGAAACCACAGTCACTCCCGTGACGTCACTGGAGCCCCATTGGCCCGGCAGTCTCGCGCTGACGTCACTGGACACGACGCGTCAGTGCTGACCACAGTCTTGTACAGAGACCGGTCCGGTCGTTGGTCCCCGCGCGACAGAGATGGGCGACGGGCGCTCGAGCAGAGCGGAGTGAGACAGAGCGAGCGGGGCGCGGGGCGGTCTGCAGTGCAGTGCGAGTGACAGCGCCTGGCAGGTAGGCAGCGCTGTGTACGAGTGCGCGGCGCGTTGCCTACCCGCCGAGAGACACGGCGCTACGAGTGAGGCTTGACTAGGCACGCTGCGGCACGCTGCGGCAGGCATCAGGCGTGATGACGATCGACTGAAGTTCGCCTCTTATCCAACGGGTTGCACGGCCAAGATGAGATAACGCGTCGATATGACCCGACAGCCCGGGCCGCTGGGTCCTAGATATCCTAGACTCGATCTAGTCTGGCGCCCGAAGATGACCGACCGATGACCGGAAATGTTTGAAAGTTAGTCGGAAATCCGGGGAGAGCCGTGAGGCGAGTGGCAGACGGCAGACCCGGTAGTGAGATGTGTAGCAGCCGCCCTCGCCCTCCGCCAATGTTGGCAACCTACGCTAACGCTTGTTGTAGGCAAAGAAATGCTACCAGCTGGTGAGTCGCAAGGACACCACCGCCAGCGAAGAGTGTCATCGTGATAGCGATAATTCTTGAGGAAGTAGGCAGTTATCGGTATCGTTAACGAGAATCCTCCAAAAGAAAGTTATCGTTATCGCGCGATGACACGAAAAGGGTGAAAGCAGTGGCGGCAGCAAGCTTAAACTGACTTGCAAACAGATCTATAGATCTTATAAGTAACGTAGAAGGGAAGGGAAGCAACACTGAGAGCTTCATGATGTTCAAAAGGTTAAAGCTAGCCTGTTATTTTGCTACTTGTTTGAACTTTTGAACAAATACTTTCCTGGATGGACTAGACTTCAGGAGGCTGCAGTTCTTCAGACCGCCGTTTTACTTTTTGAAGATGAGACTGCTGCTGACCTCCAGGTCAAGGTCATATGTAAATGTTTATCAAATGAATGGTGAGAGTTAGACTTAGTAACTTTATCCTTGTGAATTGGTCTGAGAGTTGCAATCGGTTCCTTCTGAGGGCGGCCGTGCCATGCAGCGCGATGTAAGCAGTCTATCCTCTGACGTGAAGGCGAAATCAGAATACCATCGCTGGCGTCACTAGAAAAATGCACCATAGCACGTTTTACCATGCCATGCCATGTTCCCACGGTCGACAGAGTGCCTCCCTCGCATGACCACCGGGACATATGACCAGCCACTGGCCAATCCAATCTGCCCCACGCCCGATGTCTTGATAGCCTATCTCGAAGTGCCGCCGCGGCGGGCCGTTGAAACCAACTTGTGCAACTCGCGAGCACGGCAATTATAATGCTGAAGAGTCGGATAGCCCATTCAGATGTACATGAACTCAAGGCCGCCCGCCCCGCAGGTAACGGGGAGCTCGCGGGACACGTGTCCCTCCACGAGCAGAGTACGCAGTATCGGGTGACCCCGCATGGAACTGATACCCTTCCTATCCCGTCTTCCGTTCCGAGTAAGTCGATTTGCCCTCACTTTTCTCCTATTCTTGCATTAATAAAAAGGAAACAGTAAATTCTGTCAATTCGTCTCCCATAAGCTTTTTGCTTCTCAAGTAATTTATGTAAATTATTGATGACCCCTGACGTCCACGTGAGGGTACTTGTACGAACCAAAACGACATATGACAGGTGGAGTCCTTATTACAGGGTGTCGCGGCTCGGAAAGTAGTGCGAGTTTGCCTACCGCCTACCACCTCTATGCTGCGCTTCCAAGGGAATTCCCTCCTGAGGCTCCACGGCAACGTTTCCGCCAAGTCACAGTGCTTTAGTCGCCACGCGAGGTGATATGTCACTTCCAACGTAGTTAAAACTTGAAATTTTCTTTGGGTTCCCAACCCCAATAGCCAACCCGAAACCTTTATGAAAATTTTGGTATGAATGACGAAATCGCGGACAGCGCCGCAGTGACAGAGCATTCCGGCGCCCCGACGTGTATCCCACTGATGAATCACTCACTCGCGGAAACTCACGCCTGTCGACTTTGGACCCGCGTAAAAAAAATGGGAGCAGGATTCCTGAGGGGAGGGGGCGCCTCCTTGGCGCACCACGTGTTCTGCCGTGTGTGGAGCAGTGGAGCCTGCCCTGCCCTGCCGCCTATCGTCCCCTCCCCTCTCCTCCCCTGCCCTGCCCGGCTGGGACCGGCGGCCTGCCCGTGTTGACATGTTGCTGTGATGTTGCTCCTCAAGCAGAAGACGCGACCTGACCGGGCCGTGACGAGCCACGCGGCTGACGGTGGACGCGGGGAGGGGCGGTGGAGGCGAGGGGGGACGCTCCCTCCCCCTCTCAGTCCCCTCCAGGTCCCCTCGCCCTCCCCACCAAGACCCCGCGAGCCGCCGGCACCGGCGTCGTTTGGTGCAGCACGCAGCGCAGCAGCTGGCCAGGCCAGGAACGCATTCAGTCTTCTTCTGTCCTGTCAGCTCGAGCCGCCCAGAATTCAGCTCTCGTCTCGAACAGGCATCCGCTGAGACTCTTCGTCCTAAACTTCTTACTGTTACCAGGTGAGCCTCTTCCCTCGAACCACCCACCACCCACCCAGCCATGTGACCCAACCGCCTCGTGTGCGACACCTCGCCGCCGACCGAATGTATAATTGAGTTTTTACGTAATTAGCGAATCACCTGGTAGAGGTAGGCCGCTGTACGGTGGTTGGTTAGGTGTTTTGTATCGTCAGCGAGTGTGTGCATCTCTATTTGTTTGGAATCTACTGGGCCACCACGCCACGCCGCGCACCACACCTCGTGATTGCTGTTGTGTGTGGGTTGAATGGGTCTAGCAGGCTCGGCTAGGCTCTGCTCGACCGGGCCCGGGCGGGGCTGATGCATGCGTCGCCGTGCAGCGTGCACGCGAACACACCCGCTCCAGTTCCCGGCCCGCTGGGCTGGGCGTGACTGTACTGGAGTAGCGTTCAGTTCAGTTTGTACTGCTGGAATGTCACGTCGGTTCCTGTTGTGAAACTAGGTCTGGTTCCTATTCATAGTCTGCATGACGTCATCCGGACAGCTCTACCTCTAATCTACCTGAGGTTGGTGTTCCGGGTCGGAGCCGAGATGACAGTTCACGCGTCGTCGGAGTGATGCTGGGGCGGGGCGGGGCGGGGGGAGGGCGGGACACCGCACCAAGCCTCGCCGGAGGCAGCGAGCAGCGAGCGCGGCCCGAGTCGGCCGTCCTTTTTATTGCGCCATGTTTGTTTTTGACCTTTGGACTTGGTCCTAAGGCCGCTTGGCTCATCTACCTGCTCCTGAATATTGAGAGGCATTAGAATGTATGGTGTGACCGCGCTCCTCAATTGGCTGACAAGGCGCTGAAGGTACACAGTAATCAGGCTGCCTCGACTCGTAAGGCTCGATGCAACCATCGATACTAGATATCTCGAGATAACCTTTCCTGAGTGTCGGCAAGGTTCCACCCACTCTAGTAGCTCTTGCTAGGAGTCACGTCTCTGATAGACCTAACTACGCATTTGGTATGGACGCGCGTCGTATCTCGCTGTAATTCCCGCGCCTCGCGGAATGAAGTTACTACTCGTTGCGCGCTGCGGGGGTGCTCGGCTCGAGGAAACAGCTCGCCTTGAGATCTAATTTCCCGCGGCCGTAACGTTGTTCCATGCGAGTCGGCGCGCACCGTTGGTGTTGGCTCTGGTCCTCCGCGACCCTGTCCCTGTCCTGCCCAATACAACCCCGCTGCTGATGCAATCAAATCTAGTTAAGGAGGAGACGAGGGGGGGGGGGGGGGGGGGGGGGGGGTGGATAGGCCTTACACGGTTGTCAACTGGCTGTTGTCGCTTCGAGATGGTTTTCCTTTTTGATATTCCGCGAGCTCCTACTTGCGCACTCTCGCATTGTTTTTATGACGTGATTCTCGTTTGCCAGCCGCAAATTTTCAGCTGTGTGACCAGCTTGACTCACGTAATCGACTTGTCACACAGTTTACCTGCGTTCATCGCACGTTCCTTTGCTTGCGTCTCCAGTATACTTCGCTGGACGTTGCCTGACCCTCTGCTTTCACTTGTTGCAGGATGTCTTCCGTTCAAGCAGCTCAGCCCGCCGTCACCGGCAACAACGCCTTGGGCCTGGAGTCGGTGAACAAGCTGTCCCAGCTGCCAGTCGTGGAGAGCACCATGGGCCTAGCCGCCGACATGTACAAGAAAGTGAAGGTGAGTCATTGCGTCACTGCGGGGGGGTCGGACAGGCCGAGAAACCCGTAGAACGAAGGGCAAGGAACAGCATCCAGCACTACGGTCACCATGACTGACCAGTCGGTGCGCGCGAAATCTAGCAGTTTTAGTGCGGACGGAAATTTGCACGAGCTTGCCCATCGTTCTTAATGTTTTGGAGTCTGTTCGTACTGACGGAAGGGGGAAGGGGGGAGGGGGGAGGGGCCAACATGTCATCCGCGTCTCTTCACATTAATATCTTTGACTCGTAGTCCAGTATTTGACCCATTTTAGGGTCGTTGAACTTTTGTGTCTGCCCCGTGTCATGTGTTCTGATATAAGCAGAGGGAGTAAGCGACTGGTCTTTTCCATTTCATATAATTCAGATTATAGACTGAGATACGCGTAAAGCGGAAAGCTTGGACTTAAGGTACGTGGCGATTAAAAAAAATCTTCACGCTTGGTATATTGATAGGGCGTGATAGGGCTCCTCTGTCACGCATTTCCGGCTATGCTGCTGTCGAATGTGTATACAAAAGAATTTTCGGACAGTGTGTAGCTTATTATTTCTGTGTCGCCTCCTTTTGTTCGACGTTCAGGCTTGTCGCCGAAGCGTCACTTGACTCGAGACCGACGAGAGGCTGCGGGGTCTGAACAGTCTGAAAGCCTCCCTCAGTTTTGCGTCGAGTCTCTTGAACGAGGAGTATATCTGAGCGTCTGGTTGCAGGACTCCAACTCGATGGTGCACGCCGCCCTGGACCGCGCCGAGAGCACCGCCCAGGTGGCCGTGCACGCCGCCGTGGAGGTGGGCCGGCCCGTGGCCGCGCGGCTGCAGGGCCCCATCCAGCGCGTGGACTCGGCGCTCTGCACTGGCATCGACTACGTGGAGAGCAAGGTGCCCGCCGTGAAGATGCCCCCCAAGGAGATGTACGACCGCGTGATGGGCGCCGTGTGCTCTGTCTGCGGCTACGGCATGCAGAAGATGACGGAGATGGGCCAGCTCATCGGCAAGACCGCCTCTGCAGCAAGTGAGTACAGTCCCCGCCAAGAGGGAGTCCCGTCACTGATGCTTCTAGGTTATTCCGGGGATAGCCGATAGAAAAGAATTAAGAAGTGTATTATTTGTTTGTCGTTACTCAGTTCCGTTCCTTACAATGACAGACTTCCGCGTTATGCTTTACTGCCCAGCCAGCTGATGGCCATAGCTGTATTTTTTTTTGCCTGTGGTGGTCCTATCAATTATCCGTCAAAGAGATCAGGTCAGTATCGGCCGCCGTCTGTTGGACTTTAAAGCCACGTCGGCTACGCGCTACGTGCTATCAAGAATCGTCAAGTTTTCAGCTGGAAATATTTTGTACCATGCTACAGGACCTTGTTATTCGTCAATTTCTGGTGTGGCCGATGATTATCAAACGTCACACGTCACACCTTCCAGAGTTTAGCGGTATTTCAGCCACCACAGTCTGTATTTCTCCCTAGGAAGCTGTATAAACCGCTTGTACACATTTTTGAAAACTATGATTGTTAAGTTCCGATGTTGGTCAAAATCTAACAGGACAACAGAAAGCTGATGGCTGGAGCCGGTACTCTAACCACGACGGCTCTCTTCATATCTCCTTACGAAGAGCGTTGGTTGAATCAATGTATTCCCCGACAGTGACGTCGTTGGTTCGGATACCGGTTCAAGATGCTTTTTTTTTTTTTTTTT
>CABIKL010000856.1:0-18547 GCA_902196195.1 Aptinothrips rufus | reverse complement strand
GAGAGAGAGAGAGAGAGAGAGAGAGAGAGAGAGAGAGAGAGAGAGAGAGAGAGAGAGAGAGAACTATCACCTCATTCATTCCTGATTGAAGTCTGCCCGTCCGTTGTTGTTGTCCATATCTGAAGACAGGGCGCGTTTTGGACCCTCCTACGACAGGCGTTCTTCGAGTCGTTAAAGGTCACTTGACAGCTAATCTTCGCCTTCGGGATCATTCACAAATTACGTAACGCGGTTGTTTGTCACGCTTTCCTTGTCGACATGCGTCATCCATTTTTCTCTCCGATTGTAAACATTTCACGAGGAATGAATGGGTGTTACTTGCGATCATCCATCGGACCACCTCCCCCTTTCTAGGTGGCACTGAACCTAATTTGTGGACGGCCCCGTTTCGTCTTGGGACCGCGTCGTGCTCCGAGGATTGCCTACCCTCGTGCCGCCAGTTCACTTCTGATGTTTAGAAGGAGGGAAGGAAGTAAAAAGCGTCGTCAGGAGGCGCCACTATCACCCCTTTACCATCCGGCCCGCGTAATAAAATGTGGCCATTTAATCTTCAGCGCATAGCGGCCGTTAACTGCCTCCTCCTGCTGCTCGCCCCGCCCCACCCCACCCTACCCCACCCCACCCCACTCGTCTGCTGGGGACAGTGCACGGGGTTTTGGCACAACTGGACGAGTCCCGGGGTCATTTGGATTATTTTTACGGCGTGCCTCCAAGATTTTACGGATGGCTTGCAAATGGGCTTCCCTATGCGGTGCTGTGCCCGGTACAGGTGACAGATAAGCTCTCCTGTCCTGCCCGCGGAGGGAAGAGAAGAGAGAGATGGGGAAAGAGGGGGGGGGGGGGGGGGGGGGGGGGGGGGGGGGGGGGGGGAGAGAGTTGTCGTCGCCACGTGGTTACACTCTTAGCCTCGAGTTGACTTTTTGACAGTATCCCGTTAGAAATTTAAGCTACAAGAATACTAACTTTTCGATTTATTTCCATGTATTACTGGCTATTTTGTTGGTATGTTACTAACTATTTCACGAATAATCAGTTCTTTACGAACAAAATTATGCATAATAGTCATCAGCTTTCATGTTAGAGACCTGCTGCGGATATGGGTATGAACCAGATCGGACGTCCATGTGGCCTTGCCTTGCTTGAGCCAAACTAGTGCCAAAAGAATCAGCCAGCGTCGATAGGCTAATCCGCGCGGGAAGATTCCTATTGTTTAACATGGAGTATTGACAGCCGGATTCGTTTAATGTGCCAAATAAGTCGCCAAACTTTGGCGATAATTGTAAAGCGCACCATAGATAGAGTGTACTGAACTGCACTCATTTCAACTCTCGACTCATTTGGTACATTATTTCTCGATTATCAGAAGTGTAATCACTTGACCACAAAACAAAGACAAGGAATCTCGTGTAAGGGTGCTAGCTGCCTGGGCTCAAGGTCAAGGTTTTTCAGACGCTCTCTTCTAGTTTAAGCGGGTTGACCCAGGCCCAAGCTTTACTATCACTAACGGAGTCCTGGAATGGGGTGTGGAATGCGGCCTTGCATTGTATGGGCGTATCATTATTATTACCCTGCCTGCGGGTCAAAGCATCTTGGGTCGCAGTAAAGGGGTGAGGGGCAACTGGGCTTGTGCGAATAGTTCGGTAGCGCCCCGAACCAATCAGCATACCAATTCTATTCGTTCCGAGCGCATATTGACTAGATTTGGTACAGAATGATTTGTAATGCCGAGAGAGAGGACCTTCCCTGTCAAATCAGGCCTCGTTCTACGTCCTCGTAAGTACCTCTACCCCATTCGAAGGAGAGTACACTGATTCACGGAGCTCCAGAGATCATACAGCGCATTACCCGATGAACGCACGGTAGCCTACGCATCCATCTGCCTTTGTTTTGAAGATAAAACCGGCACGCATATGTTCGCGTTGAAAAGTCTCTCGGGCGTGGGGTAACGCCTGCATCGAATGTTTTCTCTCACGGCCATGCAATTTTATGTCGACGCATGCGTACGCGACCCGCCATGATGGGTCGCCGGAAAACATCATATCGAGTACCCCTACAGTACCCCTTGGGGGGGAGATGGGCTGGGTAACTGCGATCGGCAGCTGTGAGCGGGGCGTGGCGGAGTGGAGCGGGGCGTGGCGTGGCGTGGCGTGGCGTGGCGTGGCGTGGCGTTGTGGGGCCTGTTTCATACTTGCCGGAATGCAAACCATCTCATTAACTATGGAAGCGGACCCGGCCGGCCGCGCCACGCGCGCTGCTGCGCGCTGAACCCTGTTGCGTCCTCTTCTAATTCTGATCTCCACAGCCATCGGAGAGTTGCGCCTGTAAACAGCTAGGGTCAGTGTGGGTAATAAATGCACTCGGTGAAAACTGAACACCCCTCTGGAACCCGTCTTTGAACCCTTGACATCTACGTTGCGATTTATTTCGTCTCAGGCCTGTTTGTCATGATCTCATATGAGTGGTCAGTGGTCACGTGCAAGGTTTTGGTTCAAATACCGGCTCCAGAGGGGTGTTCAGTTTTTACCATGTGCATTTATTACCCACATTGGCCCTACCGCTAACCGCGATGTATGCGGAGCGCTGCTCCCTTCACCCGCTTCAGAGGGAGAGTTGATGAATGCGGACGGCGGACCACCGCCCCATAGCGCAGAGATGTGGAGGAAGATGTTGTCTCTCTCTCACCTGTCCAGTTAGCATAAATCTGTCTCTTTCTTTGCGGCCCGCCGGGCATCATTTTCCCCATCACTGCCGTAGCGCCTGAGGGAGGGTTACATAGGCCGCCCAGCACGACACTGGTGTGTGGCGGGCATGCCTGCCTCGCAGGCGCTCTGCCGCCGCAGGTCTCTCTGTGTGTCCCCGGCATGATGTTTGCAGTCTTTAAAATTGAATGATGATAGCAATAAGCTTAAAAGTGTCAACCAGTTTCCTGTGTTTATGCATTTATGACGGTATTTTTATGTTTTTTTTATGTATTCGAAAGTGAGAAATGTCATCGATTTCTACATTATTAGTTTCTCAAAACAAAAAGCTTTCGACATTCGGAATTCGTCTCACGTAGTTTCGACGATGAAATCGAAAACTGGTCGTTCCAAGAACCATTACTGTTAGAATAAAATACCAGTTTTTTTTTTAGCCCTTCCCCAGAAACAAGGGTGAAATGAAACCGCTTTTGGAATTTTGCGGGCTCATTTTGAGGGTTATTTAGAAATGTATTTTAGAGTACCCTTATCATTTTGATGTAGCTCTCAAAACAACCCCCGAAAATTCCAAAACTGACTTTACTCCTCCCTTATTTCTTGGAAAGAACTCCCCAAAACTGGTATTTTTTACAGTGATTTCAACGTCGATTTCGACATTGAAAGCAATGTTTTCTTGACTGGTTCGTTTCGCTGTGTTGCAGCCCAGCGACACGCCGCACTGCCACGTGGCGGAGCTGACGCTGCAGCGGGTGCGGCCCGGGGACGAGGGCGAGTACCTTTTCCTGGTGCGCTCGTCGGGCGGCGCCTCGGAGGGCAGCGTCATGCTCAACGTGACGGTGGCCGCCGGCTACTCTGCCGCCGCGCCCCTCGCCGCGCCCCGGATGGGGCTCCTCGTCAGCGCCCTCCTCGTCGTCCTCACGCTCGCCTCCAACGCCCTCGGCTGAGCCGAGCCGAGCCGAGCCGAGCCGAGCCGAGCCGAGCCGAGCCGAGCCGGACCGAGCCGGATCGACGATCAGACTGATTAACCAATAACAGACTTGCTCTTGGGACGGCTGCGATCCACGAGCTACGGCATGCAGTGGCGTGCGAAGAAAGAAGACTGTGAATGGTTTTAACGCACCCGTGGCCCGGTTTACACTGCTGTGAAGAAAGTTTCATGTCATGTATCGAGAAAATTTTGTGATAGTATTCACACTAAATGTCTATTAATTTTTTTGTGCGGACTTAGTAACAATTTTAAACATAACTAGCAATTTTGTACTACTTAACCACACAATTTTTTCGAAATTGTTCCTACATCGTTACAAAATTGCAGCGAATTCTAGTTATGTTTAAAAGTGTTACCAAGTCCGCACAAAAAAGTGACTAGACATTTAGAGTGTGTGTTCTTGTTCTTACTATGTTGACAAAAGAAACGTTGCTTTTTTTTTCATGTGGCTTAACAGATTTCGTCAATTTTGCTCAACAACTTCCTTTGACGTCATTTCAGATATCCTTACTTAACAGCCTAAAGGCCAGTGGTGGATGGTGGGCAGAGGTAAGAGCTCCCAGACGCGCCAGTCTCGTCTGTCTGGCTTGAGCCCAGCCCGAATGCGTCTCCATGCCCAGCACTGCCCTAGGCTAACTTCCTTTTCGAACAAGACTTCGCATGCCAAGGAAGCATCTGCAGTGTAGCCCTAACCACATGTTAAGTTAAGGGTGGTCTCGGGCCAATCTGAGGACCCTGCAAGCTCAGGCGAATCTTTGTGTGGGGCTTACCGAGCCTGACTCAGACTCACCGGCCGCGCGCAAGTGGTCGAACTTATTGAACTTGCAGTAGGCCTGCGACTAGCCACATTGCCCAATCAATTATATTTTGACCAGATAAATTTAATTTTTAAAGGCTATGAAATTAATTAATTACGGCTCCGACTGCTGATGCTGGTTTAACTCCATCCAGATGCGACGAGTACACGTCGCTCCCTAGTTAAGTTTGGGGGCTGCAACCCTCATGGCGTGCATGAGGCTGTGCCCGGAGAGAAAAGAGGGTTCGAATGGCCGTAACAAGTCGCAAACACGCGTCAACGTGACGTCGAAATCATGCTTCAAAGTCCAAGTTCGGACTATTCCCACGTCGTTTTCGCCATCCGCGTGGGCGGGTGGGCCCACCGCTGGTTTATGACATAATTTTGATTATTTCTTCACTGTTGAATAATAATACCAGTTTTGGTCAGCCCTTCTCGAGAAACAGGGCTGAAGTAGGGCCTAACACGAATTTCAAAAATTTGGGGGCTTATTTTGAGGATTGAGTAAAAATGCATTCTACAGTGTCCTGATCATTGTGGTAAGTTACAGGTCTCAAAATGGCCCCCAAAAATTCCGAATCTACTTGTGTTACTTCTGCCCTGTTTGTCGAAACGGGCTCCGCAAAACGGGCCTTTTTTTGTTTGATGGCTTGGCTGTTGTTCTTTTTTCGGTAGCGTCGAACCGGCGTGGTTTTTATGGACCTAACGTCGATTTGACATCTATCAAACGTCATTCCAACCACCATTTCTCTGCTGGTGCGAGCGCGTGCACGTGCGTGTGACTGAGGAATGTTTGTGCGTGAGTATGGGTGCATAGGCAGGGTGAGTGAGTTCTAGTATGAATACAGTCCTATTGCGAAACTTGTTAAAAGTGAGACATGCAGTACGATGACCTTAGTTAGATTGGTTTGAAACTGTAACCAATCAGTGTGGTGTGATCATGCTGTTGATATGACGCTGCAGCGACATACCCATACCGGTCCTTACCGGTCTCTTGTCAGTGATTTCCCGTACTTACACACAAAACAATGCTTCATTTTGTACGTCCTGCCTTAAAGTAAATAATGTCATTGGAAACGAGTTACCACTTGCCCTCAGGACTTAACAGTTTCGGCGTATTACGTCAACACAGATTCTTTTTGTAATCTCAATCACGCTTTAAAGCATTAAGGTTTAGTTGATACCGCAGGCGAACGTGTGAGAGATATGGCGTCTTGGGGAGTTCGTAAGACCTACCTGTCTCTCTCGCACTCTCACGAACTCCATAAGACTCCGTCTCACTCGCACTGTCTCAGTCTGCTCCTGGCTCGTACCGCATAGGTGCTCGCACAGAGTGGACGGGGCCTACTCTGACAAAAGTGCACAGCTACATTTTCAGCATTCATCTATTGGGTGTTGAATATTCATGGCGACCCAGGTAGCAAAGCACAGCTGATAAATGCGCATAATATGCAGTTTTCAGAAGTGCATACCATGCACGTTATCAGCAGTGCTTTTCTACATGTGTACTTAGAGTCGAAATAGACGCTTTTTAGTTTGCCAATCATGTCTCTTAGGTAATCTTCAAAACAAGTTCACTGTAACAGTGAAAGACTCTGTAAATCTCGGACAATTTCCCCGGAGTTACATGTTTCCTTTTCATTCCGCATCACTGTTGGATTATATTTTTATGAGAAAATTCAATTGAAATGGGTGTCCTTTTGTGTAAGGTGTCAAGTTGCAAATGAAATGTAGCTTTACATTAAAATGTAGTATATGTGTATACCAGACGTGAGAGAGAGATTTAAGAAATAACTCAAGCTGGTAGATGTTATTTGCTTTGGTTCAGTGTCTGTTTGGTGAGGTATTAATTGAAGATTCGGAATGTCTTAATGAAACGTTCTCCACACTCCCTTAAGTACATTTAAGAGAAAATTTGATGTGATACCTAGCTGGTCTACTATGGGGATTACTTCTCAACTCGGCTATCGGTTTGAGGAAATGAATTCTCTTTAATATTTATTGATGTGCATAATGTGAAAATTAATGTTATAATTGTTGGAAATATATGACAGATACGTTTGCATGGAATTGCTTGGTCATTCTTCAATTCAATCTATCCAATATGATTTCAATAGTAATTGCCTCGGTAATAATTGTACCATACTTGTGACTTAAGTCCCGATAGATGACTGCACTGTCGCCCTTTCCACCTTCAGCGCTTTGCAAGATTGGAAGCGCTAGAGCGCTCTGCCGCGCAACACCTGGAGTATCGCCGGACGGGCAGTCATTCATCCGTGATTCATTCCCTTCTCTCAAATACGTTAGTGCGCGCCCCTAGCGGCCGAAGATTTTATACATATCCCTTTTCTCTCTCTGCTGACTCCAACCGGAGTTTGCAAACATATCCCTTAGCTCTCGCTTGTAACGTCGGTTGCATAGAATATATAGGTACAAGTTGAAATTCGTTGAAAAACGCGGTGTGTTGCTGCCTAATCCATACCAGGAGATAGGAGAGAAGAAACAATTCGGGTCGGTAACGCTAAAGGTACCCAACCAATTTCAGTCCTAGCGCTACGAAATTGGTATGTATGTTGTCTACGGGACGAGCCAAGTCGAATGAGGTGCGAAATGGAAACACTTTGTTGCATTTGTTATCGTAGTCACTGTGAAATACCGTACTGTTCTAGATTATGGTGCGCGTTGCGCAACGTGTCGCTCCGTTTCTCATACCGCATCTGCGCGGGTCGCTTGTCGAGATTTGGATGTTGTCTAAACGTGACTACCCAGTAGTCATGCTTTCCATGCTTTTTCGAAAAAGATAAAAGCTGTAATAATTACCAGTACTGAAAATCATTCAAGATAGCTCAAAAACCGAATTTTTGGACGGACAAGTGCAAGATAACTTCATTGTACACTGACTTCTAGAAGCAGCTCTATCTTTCCCCTCATCAATCTGTGACAATAACTAGTCTCCTCCTGAAGTACGGAAAAAAATAGACACCCAGTAGCGAAACAATATTGTTAGATTCTATGTCTCATTTTCCATAAGCCAAAGTAAGAATTGAAGATTTTCTCAAGTTAATTCTCCTCTTCAGAAAACTTGTGTATTTGTAAACACATTCTTCCCAAAATAAGAACTAATGTGCGAGGAAGGTTTGAAAAAAAAGCAATTATAATTGTAATAATTGTTTTAATTAGCAAAAATCAAAAGACCATAAATGAGAGACTGCATCACTAAGGTACACTATTTTAAACACAGGACCAATACCAACAGAAGGAATAACAAACAAGATATGCACATACAAACATGAGAGTGAATACACCCATACATATTACATGAATCTGCATGAAAATGACAGAACTGACTATGATTTCAACTAGAGGACTTCTCAGAAGTATATTGGTACACTCATATTTCCAGGCAATTAATTTGATCAAAAATAGCAAACACTCTAGTGATGTACATCCCAGAAATGACTATAGATGTTTTAGAAATTGTGATTGTTTTCACCCATTTTCATAAAAGAGCGATGGTTTTTAGATTAACCAGTCAGACAAAAGAGAATCCAATGGTATTCATTACAAGACCAAAACATCGGGTAAGCTGTTCACAACCAAGATGAAAATCGTCATTCATTCAACTATATTCCTTAATATGATTATAGCACTAATGCTGAAAGCATTGCAACAACTAAACATCATAAAATCATACAGAAAATAAAAACATCCTGAGTCATGACGATGGTATGTGTAGTATTGGTCTTAACGTTGAGTTCAGCAAATTGTAATCTATCAACAGTGGTCACATTCACAAATCTTTCACAATTACCTAGTTAAATGGAAAATATTTTACTGTCATAAAACACTCTACTGAGCAGGAAGATTGAGGAGGACGCTCTGACCAGCAGGGAGGTAGGACACTTGTCTTGATCTTGACAATTGGTAAGCAATATCCTCCGCAGCCTCAATTCTTCTAAGTTCAACTAGACCTTCACCAGCTTCACCAAAGGACTTCGCTAACAGAATAGCAGCTTGGGCGTCACCTTCAGCAGAAATCACAGCAGCTTTTCTTTGCTGCTCAGCCTACAGACAGAAGAAAAGAGGTGTGAGCCCTATATACAACAGAATAATCTTACAGTGGCATAAAAGATAGTTGAAGTTTTTTACCTTTTCAACAAGAAAACGTGCTCTTTCAGCCTCCTGCTGAGCAACTTGCTTCAATTCAACGGCCTGAGTGAACTCTTTGCCAAAAGTAAGATGAGTCTAAAAGCACAGAAAAAAAAGAAGTTACAGAACAAGAAAACATAATAATCAGAAATTATATGCTCAAGGAGAAAAGAGAGAAGGTAAGAAGTATCACTAAAATGTAAGACCAAAGCTCACAATTGAAATGTCATCAAGAATCACACCGAACTGGGACGCCCTGTCCATGAGATCATCTGTTACTTTCTGAGAAACAAGCTCTCGTTGAGTGATAAGTTCTCCGGCATCAAACTGGGCCTAAGCAAAAGACATAAAAACAACAACATAGAAATTGGACCCAATACACGAAGAAAGTGAAACTAATGTCAGGCACAGTATCTTACCACAACAGCCTTCAGAACTTCAGTGGTAATGGAGGGTAGAACTCGCTCAGTGTAGTCCTCTCCCAGAATGGTGTAAATACGGGGAAGTTGATCAGGAACAGGCCGAAACAGGATACGAAGGGTGATATTAACGTTCTGCAGATCTGGAAGGAGAGTGGAATGTTGTGACAATCACATAATTACAATATAATGTTCCTCAGGCAGCATGTATGGAATGATTCAGTTGGGCAATAAACGTCTTCAAAGCATCTTACCTTTGCTGCCAGTCACAACAGGAACATTTCGTGCCCTGCTTCGGATGTCAAACAAAATCGGGCGTTGAACCCAGGGAACAAAGAAATGTGTGCCCTCGCCAATTACGTCCTGTTTAACTCCTTTAAATCGGTCAAAGATGACAGCTCGGTAGCCACCGTCAACTGCAACAATAGGAATGGCATTAACTTACAATAAGCAACACCAAACAATTACAATCAAAATACGACAGACTTACCATTGAATAAAGCTGAATTAATAACTGTACCAATCACTCCCAGGCCCATGCCAATCTGGCCCAATCTTACAAAAGCTTGCGCCATTATTACCTGGAAGAAAAGATTTCAAAATGATTGTAGTTTGTGCTTAGAGCAGATGATAATGAAACATTCATTCACAGCAATGGCATGCTAAGTGTTTGAAAAGCACAATCAGTTAACGTGCGCTAAGTTCAAAAACATCATTCAATTTAGGTAAACAGAAAGATATGAGAAATGAAAACTATCTTCAATCTAGAATGTGTATAATTTAACTCTCTGACGATCTCTGATAAAAATGGTATGCATAAGAGCGGAAAAGGTTAACTTTCGGACCACAGAGATCACATGGTATATGGAAACCGAAGAATAATAGAGTGGCGTTTATTGAAATAACAACAGTTTCAGACACAACAGGAATAGACAAAAACAACACAAAAAGACTTTGATATAGCGTACGAGAAACAGGACATCCCACAATATTCGGTGATATTGCACCAGCACGGTGCAAATCGTTTGAGATAGGAGGCCGGCCGTCCATTCACCATGTCTGATCATGTAATTAGATATGACAAGTCAAGTAAATTATTTTCAAAGGTCGGCAACGACGAATAAGTACTCACTGGTATTAAAGGTAAATGCACGATTTGTCAGATACCCAAGAAAATAATAAACTCCGATATCAAAGGTACAAGATCCCACACTCTCCCCCACACCTTGCTTCACCGCCTTCTTTCACTTTAACGTAACGAGCGCGAACGGCCTGCTTCGATTGTTCTATTCACAGTTAAGAAGTATTATTCGCAGAACGCGGAAAGCGAACATTTGTGAGATATTTGTACACAAAAAGCGACATAGGTTATTGATACTTGATACTTGTTTACGAACCATGACATCTGAAAAGGCGAACTGGGATCAACATGGTCTTAAGAAATATGATTTTCCATTGGATGACATACCGAGACTTAATTGTATGGATCCTCAAGTTGATGAACTAATTAGGAAGAAGGTTAGAAATGATAAAAGAGTCTCTACACCGTATCGTTTTAACCACTGCGTTTTAACCACAACCGAATATGAAATTCGTCATAATTTTTTGAAATTATGTTCCAGAAACCAGTCGTTTTAACTGGTTCAAATCTTGTTGGAGCAGCATCTAAATGGGACTTAGACTACCTGGAAGAGAATATGGGCAATGGGGATTTTACTGTCTTTACCAGTAAAGGCAATAAATTTAAATTTTTTGATGAAAAGAAGCTTGCTGAAATTGCGTCTGTAACTGGAGCTCATATTAAGGACAGGCCGTCCAAGCAATATACACGCCCTTCTCAGAGCACTACCATGAAAATTCAAGAATTTGCCAAGAAAGTGAGGGAGTGGAAAAGTGGTGACGAAAGGTACTCTTTTTATGGATTGCTATCAAACACAGTTTTTAAAGTGTGGTCTCAACTTGGTTTTATCTTTAGGCTCTATCTTCAACAAGCTTTGAATAGCACCTCTGGAGCAGGAGTAGTTCAGGACTTTATCCGTTTTCGCTGGGACTGGGTAACTGCAAAACAAAAATTACACAACTGGGGAAAGCTGACGTATAATTTACTTCTTATAGGATTAGAAGGTAATATTTTTTTCCAGCTATAATTACTTGACATTGATTATGCTTTCCATTTCTAATGTCGACCTGTTTTTATTTGTTGATTGAAATCTTTAATAGGAAATGTAACACCATGTCATTATGATGAGCAGGAGAATCTCTTTGCACAAATACATGGGCACAAGAGATGTGTTCTTTTCCCACCTGAACAATTTGAATGCTTGTATCCACACCCTGTGTGGCACCCTCATGATCGCCAAAGCCAGGTATATGTTCTTATAAAATTGACTGCTTTTATTCACCTGTTCTATAAGTCTACATTCATTGTGATGCTAGTTAAGCTTCTATATCTCTCTGAATTGACTGTACTTCTTACTGCCTAGTAAATTATTCTTGTCTATATAACATTGAAACAAAAAGTTTACCAAGAGAATTATTTTTACATAGACTATGAATTGTCCAGCTCTTAATCAGCACTCTTGTTTTAAAAAATTACTTGGTTCCCATTCATGATACTTTTGCCATACTTCAAATGTCGTTCATTTCTAATTTTTCAGAAGCCGTAGAGATTCCTTAGGCTTTGTCTGAGTGTTTCATGTAATCCCCACATGAAAGTGTGTTTTATCTGCTTGCTTGAAATGTAAAAACTAGTTTTCATTCTATTATATTTTTTCTTCAAACAATTTTGCAGGCAGATTTAGATAATCTGGACTATGAAACTTTTCCTAAGTTAAGGAATTTACATGGAGTGCAAGCTGTCCTTGGTCCAGGAGAAGTGTTATATATTCCAATCTACTGGTGGCACTACATAGAATCTGTAAAACCTGAGAAATACACAGTATCCTTGAACTTTTGGTACAAGGTAATTCTTACCGACTTATTTTATGTACTGCTTATTTCAGATGGATAAGTTTTCTTATCTCAATTTTTTTCTTCCTCAGGCTGGTCCTGTTGGGGAGGTAGAGTATCCAATTAAGGGCTATCAGAAAGTGGCCATCATGCGGAATGTAGAAAAAATGCTTGCAGAAGCGATGCAAGATCCTGAAGAAGTAGGGCCCCTTTTGAAGACTATGGTGCAGGGACGTTTTTAAGAATGTGTTTTCTCCATTTCATTGTTAGCTACACTGTTACAGAAGACTGACCTTGCAAAAAGATATGGTTCTTTTGGTTTGATGAGAGTGCTGTATATATGCAAGCTGTATTTTCACTAGTGTTGTTGTTTCTATCAATTTTAATCCATTTGATGTCATGAATCTTTGGTGTTTTATTCTATTTTAGCAGAGAAGGTAGCATTTGTACTGTAGTACCTTGAGCGAATGAAAAATCTTGAAGTGCTCAGATAAAAATTGAGTTGGTCAACAAATCAGGATCAATTTCTACAAATTTATGAGAGCTTGTTCCTCAAAATTTTTATGGAATCACAATAAGCAGTTAGAGGATTTTAATGTTTTAAGTAAAGCTGCACCTTTTGAAGCTAAATTCACACTGTTTAAACTTCACTGAAATTGTCTACGTGACAATCACCAATTGTGTCCTGTGTAGTTATTTTAGTAACTAATGTTCATGTTCATGTCTGTGATAATCTATTAGCTATTGATACTTGTGGTATTAAGTATGAGATAGATTAATATTCTTCTGAAACTATTAAGTTGATTTTCACTTCAAAATACCTTTTTTTCCCCTCCATGCTTTTAGGTACAAGAATAGTTTTTGCAGACTACACAAAGAAAAATTCTTCACACAGTGTCTTGCTGATTCGATTTTGGATTTTGAAGTAAAGTACAAGACATGAATGATGTATTTAAATGTGTCTATGCCAGATCAAAGCAGATGACAGGGTCCTCTGTTAACAGTTTACATAATCAAAACTACTGATGTCACACTGATTCCATTACGAGTGTGCCTGGATTCCCATGGACCACGAAGCTTGTAACTGTGGGGTGTTGAGGTCGAAGTTACCAGAAACTTAGCAATTTGTTAGAGCAGCTTACCTTTACTTGCATAAAGCGGCACCTGATGACAATCACATGTGCCCATTAAATTTGAAAGAGGACTAAACTATACTTAAACCATCACAAAGAAAATATACAATGTCATTTGTAAACCTTACACTAGTCTAACAAAGGGGCAAGACTTCAAATTTTTGAATTCATTCATGTCATAAATAACAATCCTAAAGGGTAATAACTATCTCTCAATGTAATTTTTTTCCCCATAACATCATGCTCATGTAAAATTTACAAAGGTGAGGAATTTAAAAACAATAGACTGTCACCATCTAATTTCATCAACACCATTTTGCATAATATGCATAGAATTGTTGATTCCCCTTCCTCTTTGTAGAAAAATGTATAAAACTGGTAAAAAGCAAAGCTTTATATATTACTCAATCTGAAGGGGATACAAAGACTATCATTGTAGTCTCCAGTTTCTTAACTATGTCAAAAATCAACAAAAGGAAACACATAAAAGACCACATCAGACTTAAAAAATGAAGAAAACTCATCACATGCATGGTACAACTAAATGACTCATGAATTCATTAAATCAATAAATAAGGCATTGATTTGAAGGACACTATACAGATCACTGACAGGAAATTAAAACAAAAAAGAAAAGTAGCAGCACACACAACATGTCTGGTATTAGTGTGGTAGAACCTAAATTATAAACTTATTAACTGACATCTATACAAAACAAAAGCAATTCATCACATAGCAGAATATAAAACTAAAAAAGTAGCCCACAAAATGGATGCCCAGCATTTACACTACTAAAATAAAAGTAGAAAAATATCAAGAGCCTTTGGAATCATTGCGCAGCTGCTACAAAAAGACAACTATAGCACTAATCAATGTCAAACAAGACCATGATGACATGTTGGGAGACTTCGGTGGAGTATACGTACAAAAAAAAGGAAGAAAGAAAAAAAGAGGAAATTCATGACGATCAATACCACAAATATTAACAGACTACCACATTGTCACAATCCACCTTGGTAACAATATAGAAGTACAAATGCCAGACACCCTCATTACAAAACAGAGTAAAGAGTCATCAAGTGCTGGCCACCTTCTTCACTCTTCTACAACACACAGCAATAATCACAAACTTAATAGCTTCCACAATGGTTCAGCAGAAACAGCAAGAGAGATTCACACATACAACTTACTCCATAATTAATATCAATAAATATTTCAGATTCATAACAATATTGATTTCCCTACTGCACCCTCTGCTCTTAAGCTGAATCTAATATCATGTACACTCGCCTTACATTAAATAATAAAGAGTTCATATTTCAAACATTACCCTTATTTGGTCTTCACATCATCATCACAGCACACATGTTTTCTCTGATGCAAGTTATTCACCTCATGGAGGAAAATTCCATAAGGATTTTCTGATCACTTGCGACAAAATTTCCTTCACAAGCTACACTCTCTAAATGCTTTGTGAGGGAGAAGTTCGAAAATAAAGTACAGAAATTTCACAAGGCACAGTGCAATGAGGCCATATGCTAGCTAATTTTTAATCACGTTTGGACATTCAAACAAACATAATGAGCAAAAGCAGTCTCAGTAGTTTTAAAACGGTGCAAGTTTTCCTGAATGGAATTGCTAATAGATTACAGATCCTCAGAGATGGACTTATACACACTCCATGCACTGCCCATACCTTCTTAACCTTTTATGCGCTGTTAAGCCAAGAACATTCACAAATTTCATCAAAAGACTTTCGATTCATGCAGCAGAGCAACAAGATAAAACCACTGTCCACATTCATTGCAAAAAAATAGAGCGACATAGTAACCTAAAAATCTCACTTTGCCTATTGCTTAAGCACTCTAAAAAAAAAGTCAATTGTTGTGCACATTAGGCCAGGAAGACATTCATTTCCTCAATAAGTATCAATTTATCATAAACGCCTAACGATATATGCAAAGAAGCACACTTTGTTCACCAAAGCTCAGGTTTCAAATGAAAAAGTACTGCAATAGAAGGCAGTTAATAGCTCAGCAGTCTTGGTTCCTCAAGTTATGGGAGTTCATACCATACATGGCTTGTAGAAACGCACATTGCTAATGTCAGTACCCACAGTACACGCACTTTCAAAATTAAAAGCATTTTTGCAAGCTTAGACTTAACAGCAATTTTAATATTTAAAACAAACAAAATTCAAGATGAGGACGGATAGAAGCTAATAATCACTCAGACAGAAACACCAGAAGTGCTTTAACCACGCATGTTCAAAACTAAGTATTTAGAATCCTGAAATGAAAGGACGGGTTCTTGTGCAGTAAAACTAAATTATGATAGGAACATTAGCCAATAAGCATTTAAAAGATCTTCAATTGAATACATCCAGTAGATTGCTTCTTGCTATGAAGTTTACAAATAACAACCACTTGACTTTACCACAAAATGTTTTTTGTTTCACTCAGCTGCAGTGCTAACGCAGCAATCAAATGACACTAACTGTTTCTGTTTGGAGGCTTATGGAGAAACCTCCGAGGCCAAGGCAATGGCCACTCATGTTGCCGGGGCACTTTGACACCAACGTTTTCTTCAAAATATCTGAATATGGGGAACCACCAGGCACGTGCCAAGTAGTTATGTGATCCTGGTTTCTGAAAGAAAATGACAAATTTGAGCTTTCTGATGATGAGAACCTAAGATCATGGGTCTGAGAAAATAAGTGACGAGAGAAAATATCCATGTATAATCCGAAGATCAAGAGATGAATGAAGACAAAGATACCTTCAGGGATGCATTATTTGCAAGAGTGTGGTAAATCCAAAACGTCCTTGTTGTCACAAAGTAAGCAATTACAACATCAATAGTGTAGTGACCTCTTGCTAATAACACCATAAACACCGCAGTGAATGAAGAGATGCCGGAAAGCCACGACAGTAATTGAAATATTCGTTTTGGAGAATCAGGAGAGTCTGAAAATAAAATAAAAAGGAAATGAATGCATGTTTCCCAAGTTTTAATTTCATAGGACATCACATTTGAAGCTTCAACTTACACTCGGTGATTATTAAATAGCACATGGTGAGAACAACCGTGTGGCCGCTAAATATGTAATCACCACAGAAAGTATGTTTACCATTGATGGACAAACCAAACCCAGACATGAGTTGCAATACTCTTGTGGTTAAAAGCCATGGTGTAGTATGATTAGCTTTGGGTGAGCAATAGTAGTATGTGTTTGACATTGGTAAGACAGTCACATACATAGTGACTGAACGCATCAGGTACAATAAGGCTGTTATAAGGAACATCCTTCTAAAGACTATAAATCTGAAATGAGGAAATACACACAATAATCAGAAATTAAAAGCACTGAATATGAAACTCAACTATAAATTGAATATACAGCAGTTAGTTGACTAGTCCAGCATAACTTGCCTGTGCTTGTGGAATAGCATAATCAGGAAAGTGACATTTGAAGAGATCATTATAATGATCTCTGATACATCAAGAGCCCAATCAACTTGGGGCATCAGTTCAAAAAAAATATCAGGCAATGGCCCATATGTTTCACGATCTGGCACGCGCTCATGTACCAATGACAGTGATGCTGTTGCCATTACGAAACTGAAGACAAGGCAGAAAAATGCTGGAATTTGACAAAAAGATTAGGAACCTCACCAAACAAACCAAATCAAACTACTCTACACATAGAGGGTCTAACCTACCAACAAGAGTTTTCCATTTCTCCTTTGGGAAACGTGGTTCCTCTCTTTCTGTTTTAGGTATATTTATCTTGACAACACCATTGGCTTTGCTTCCGCCTGATCTGCCTTCATCCTCGCTGTGATCCTCTCGATCCTCTTCGTACTCCACAGTGATGTGATGGCCATTCTGAAAGCAATTCAAGACACACAATCAAGAACTTCAGTAGATATATCACCACTTCAAATTAATATATCTGTTGTACCATAAAATAGTTTACAAAATTACGCTTTGATGGTTGTCCTCAGTCCAGAAAAAAACATTTTGTTTGTTTATTGGGATCAATGAAAATATTGCCCGAGCAGGAGCACTCAATGATAAATTAGAAATGAGAAAATAGCAACCAGCAATATGAGAGATAAGCAAACTTAAACAAAACTTAACAATAATTCCTATGGCTAGATTTGTAGCTGTTGATGGGCAACTAATTAACACACTAAATTGAAATTTTACTTTTTTTCTCCATAATTTCTGAGACAATCAATTGTGATTAAAGGAAATTTGACTAAATTGTACTTTCTTGTAGACTATTTTGTGCATAACGAAGCACTATCTTAACTTTGTTCATAATTTTTGAACAAAATTGTGATTGGATTTTGTTCTTCTGTGTACATGCGTAACTAATCACAATATTATGCATAAGAGTACAGACAAAAGTTGTCCATAAGACGCATAAATTTGTCTACAATCTAGCACAAAATAGTACTTCAGAATTTTTTTTGGAGAAAATTGTGTTAAGATACAGACAATTTTCTGCATATAATTATGTATGCTTACAAAAGTTATTATTAAAGCACAAAATTGTCCCTCTAAATTAAGTGTTAACTAACCTTGGCCGGCAGAGGAAGCAGTGGCTGCCTCTGAATGAGATCTGTGTCGCTCATACTGGATGTGGATGCCTGCTGGGTGTGCAAGGGGGACAGGGGGAGAGCGCTACACCCTCTCAGATGCTTGTCTTCCTCAGAATTGCTGCCGCTCTGCCGCTCAAAGCTCCCATAGTCATTGTGGCTGATGGTGCTTTTGGGATCCCACACCATCCTGTAAACATAAAACAAAAACAAAATCAGCTTAAGGACGACAAACCGTGAAACAAAAAATCGATAAGGATACATGACTGGATTAGTGTCCCAAGTCCTCCAAATTTTTTGAAAAATTTCGACGGAAGATTCTGTGTACCGAACAGCAACATCTCTGCATGAGATGCGGTGCTTGTATTTTACGCTTCGCCAATAACATTTTCCGAAATTTTCACAGGAAGTAAAACATTTATCATGACAATGCCAGACATGTCGACACATTGAGTATCGGTGTGTATCAAAATTATAGTCGATGACATCCTGTCTTCATTTGCCATCTCGTTGACGACCCCGGCTACATTAAAGGAGAGACATACAGTACAGTAGACACGGACAGGTAACTAAAACTGTTTTCATCAGTAAGGCATCAACACGTGAGGCGATGTGCGAATGGGAGAGAGAGGTGAGTCGACGACCAGAGACAACAACGGATTGTTCTTTTACGGGGTGTGCGTGGATGGATGGGGTTGTCAGGGTTGCCACAAGTTTTCATTACTCAATTTCCCTGACATTTCCCTGACGTTTACCTGACTTAAAAGCTGATTTCCCTGACAAAGTTTTCTTGTAAAGCAACCTTTG
>CABIKL010000855.1:0-18548 GCA_902196195.1 Aptinothrips rufus | reverse complement strand
GCAAGCCCCAGCCGCCGCAGTCCTGCAGGACCTCTTCGCGGCCCATGGGCAGATGGCGGCTGTCTGCCAGCAGCAGTCGCAGGACCTCCGCCAGCAGCGAGAGCGGGTCGTCGAGCTGGAGCAGCGTCTCCTTCAGGAGCAGAGGCAGCAGCGTTCTCAGGTGAAACCAGTCAGTCACTGAGACTCTGTGCTTTCTGGGCGGTCATATAGATGACCTATTTAAGAAAGATTTCAGGAATAATTCTTGTAGATTATCACTTTGCATGTAGTAAAATGTCAAAAATACAAAGTTTTACAAAATTCGTAAAATGGCCCCAAAACATCATTTTTGAGAGCGTTTTCAAACCGTGTAATAAAGTTTGTTTTTAAGGCCTTTTATGATTTTCGAGAAGAGTGCTCTTGAAGGCAGTTAAAACGGTCACAAACCGCAGTTAAAACGGTCACAAACCGCAGTTAAAAAGAGCCGTGGGCAACAGTCTAAATCAATAATAAGGCAGTCAAGGAGCCGTGAACGCCGCCCCGCAAAGCCTGCCTTGAGGGCAAAATCCAAGAGCCGCAGCAAGTCTCCAAGTAAGAGCCGCTCACGCTCCAGATCCCGCAGTCAATCAGGCCGGAGTGCTAGTAAGAGCCCTGGGCGAAGCAAGAGCAAGTCCCCGCAAGCCCGCAGTACCAGCCGTCAAACCAAGAGCAGATCTACTAGCCGCTCAGGGTCAAGCCGTAAGGGAGGATCCAGAAGCAGGTCACGCTCTAAGAGTCCCAAGGCGGCTGCAAAAAGAAGAAGCCAATCCAAGAGCCCGCAGACGGCTAAGCGCAGGAGATCAACACCTGCACCGTCACCATTGTTTGGTTTAGCATCACCAATTTTATTTAAATCTACAGTCATGACTTAACGGTCACAAACATAGCTGTTGACTTACTCTGAAAACACTTTTTAAAATGTCATTGTTTCGCCACTTTTCGCTACAAATGATAATGTGGGATGAATGTTTTGAGGAGTGAAACCTGGCGCCCATACAAAACTTTGAGGGAGGTTTCTCTAAAAGCATTAAGGTAAGTATCCATATCTTTGAGCATACTATTTAGAACATTTTGCTATTTGCGGGAATGACTAGGGGAATGGAACTGCAATATGACCTCTACAAAAAAAGTCTTAATGGTCAAAATTTGGTTTAGTTGCCAACAAACCTAAAGTAAGGACAGCATCTCAATCAGAAGAAACAATTTTTTGGAGGCTGCTGTCTCCTTGATGATATGTTAAAGAAGCAATAGTCTACCAGAAGTTGCTGTAGGGCAAAATCAGTTTAAAGCCTTAATATGGAGTAAAATTGGTGTCAATTCACAAAACAATTTTGGAAACGTAGTTCATCTTGCCAGTTGTGATTCGTTTTCATATCGTCTTCCCCATTGTTGACTGCCAAAATCATTGCAAATTCCGGTCGGTATGTTCCAACATTAACCAATGATGTTCTTAGATTCTTCTGGAGATAAGTCTGATGAAGAGAAAATTTCCTCTTCGTTTCATTTTTTGGAAGTGTTTTTGCCCCATTGTTTGGTTTGGCATCACCAATTTTATTTAAATCTACCTTCATGACTTAATTAACTTTCTGACTGTTGAACGTACTATTTGAACTGACTTCTTTGTTGGAGCAAATGAAATGACCAGAAACTTGTATGATTAGGTTCCTTCATTTTTTTTTCCAGAATTTAATTCTATTAATTTTCCTTCAGGCTGCTGTGACTACTGCTGTGGGAGAGGCTTATGCAGCTCAAGGGCCCGTGGAAGCTGCTGAGGAAAAGGGTCCTGCGCCTGCTGCGGACCGCGAGGAGGCCGGGGCTGCGGGCTGGGGCTTAGGAAATAAATGCATTGTCCAATAACTGTTTTGGAATTTTTTTCAAGTTTCTGATAAACTGATTGTGTGCCTGTGGAAACCACCACTTCTTCATAATGCCTTCTAGTTATTATCATACTCAGGTCTTAACAGACTCTTCTAATGTTTTTGCCTTCAAATTAAATCAAATAGGTAATTCATTAATGTTTAAAATTTGTAGCTTGGTGGGCAATTTCTGTTTTCGCATCACTGCTTTATTTCCGGCTCTGTGAAGTCGCTTTACAACTGCAGGGGCGAGGAAGAACTTTTATTGTACACGTGATTGGCCTAAAATTATCATTGGATATCAACTATGAACCGGCTTACTGTTCTCACGCTGTTCAGCTAGAGGATAACAGTGAAGTTAAAATGCAGTCTACTGGCAATTGAGAATACTGTACTGAACTAAATGATTGGATTGCATTCGAACTTGAGTCATTTCCAAACACAGCGGTAATGAATTCATTTCCAGCCATGCCTAAATAGATGACCGAAACAGTTGCACTGAATCAAGTATTTGCAATCATCACTGGAAAACAATGACAAATTTTGGTGTATCATATCAAAAGCCAAACCACAACCAGCAATCTTGCGCTATTCTTCTAAAAGAACTTTACGAGCCAACGCCTCCTGTCATGGAGAAATCCCTATTTGTTCTTTTCTTTTCTACATATTGATCAATTAAACATGAAAGTCCGCTCATCTGAAAATGTGTCGAAATTTCACAAAATACTGTCGTCTGCTGCTATGTTTACAAACAACCTGAAAATAATGACTGCGCACACTTTTCCACCCAAAAACTATCGTGCTTTTAACAACGAAGTCTGCTTCTTGTTCATAAGATGATTCAATCTCTGCCAGAAATCAAACAAAAGGTGGAAAACATGAACATTTTCAAGCAAATTTGGCTCTTATAATTTCAGTACTCTTCTTTGTCAAGAACAAGCTACATATTATCATGTAATAGCCCTGTTAGGTGTTTTGGAGCACATGCTTGCCTGATCCGCTATTATAATTTTAAATCCCTTAAGTTCAATCTTTTATTCATAAAAACGCAATGATATGAACATTTTCAAAACCTGCGCTGCCGTATACCGCTTGCCTTGAGCCAATATCCTCTTTCATGCCCTCACATTTGGCTCCGGCCTACAGCGGATTTTCACGCTTGCCACAAAGTGTGTTGGTAGCTGCAAATCCGGCAACGCCTCCGCTTGGTGAAATCGTAAGAACCCCTGCTGGGCGTGGATTTCTCTCCAGTCACAGCCAGGCTAGCCACCAACAGCTGGCCAAGCGTAGTTAGGGCTGCCAAGGCAGTCCTAATAAACAACTCGGGACGGCAGCTGTGTCTGGAGCAGCGGGTCAGGTTTGTTAATACATTCGCCATGTCAAAGCTGCGGTACATAGCCAAATTGGTGCCGCCCGACGGAGGGTCGCTCACTGGTCTGCGGATGCAGATGAGGCACTTTACCGGGACAGGGTGGTTCTTCACAGTAGAAGCCCACCCTGTGCTGTGCCTGCCCATAGGCAGTGGTGGTTTCGGGCTGCATGACCCCGTGTAAGGTGTCAGGCCCTGTCCTTCAGTCAGTGGACTACAGAAGCAGCTCACGATCAAGGCACTTTCTCTGCTGTCTACCTTCCGGTCCTAAGGGAGTGCTTTGACCCGCCACCCCCATCCGTGGCGAGGCGAGTGCACATGCACAGGGCATGCCCTCAATACGCTGCCTACACGAACGTGCAGCTCCACCTGCCTCCTCCTGCAGGAGAGCCGCTGCTGGGCGTGGTCCTCATCCGCCACACCTACGACAGTCTACTGCCCCCCCTCCCCCTAGCCCTAGCGAGGGTGCGTGTGCAAGACATCCTGTCACAGACTGGAAGACGGTGTGGAGCAATGTTGTCCAATCCAGGCGGCTTCTCATGAGAGCCGGCAGCGCATGCTTCGCCGCTGTGCATGACCTAAACAGGACACACAACACCCGCCTGCACGACACCTATAAAGTCATTGAAGGAAATTACGTTTGCATATGTTCAACAAATTTATCAGATGTCTAGTCGAGCAAAGGAACAAATTTATGACACTCTGATCTACAGGTGCAGCTGTGAAGGTATGAGGCTCGGACACGAACATCTCAGGTGTTAAGGGACCCATTAAACGCTTATTTACCATGTAACCAGAGAGTTCCTGGAATGCTAAAAGAATCAGAGCAGCCACTGACTGGAAGAACGTTCTACTGCTAGCTCTGTAGACTGACTGAATATGAGTGTTCTTTACAGGCTGTCACACAAAGTCACTGCTTTATTCTATTTGTTGTAGTTGTTTAGCTTGAGGTGGCTTTAACTTACGCTGAGTTAATGTTTCTTTATCAAGTCTTGTCTACATCTAGGATGCAGCTTGGGTACAATGTTTGGAGTTATAGCAATTTTCTTTTTTTCATTTTTATTGAATGTACTATGGCTGTAGTTTTTGATAGTTGATTGGTCGTAAATATAGTTTTATGACATACGGCTATCGAATAACTTTTGGAATGATCAGAATTTTTTTTTTTTTCATTCGATATACTGTGGCTAAGATGCATAAACGTTATTAGCCTTGTATGTCAAATGAATCTTAAAAGATTTTGAAATGATGGATTGTGTTTCATGCATTCTAGCAGAAATTGAAAGGAACACACTGTACATAGCCGAGAAACAACAGGTCATCATGGAAAACCAGGCGAAGTGTAAAGCTGCAGCTGTGGCTGGTCAACAAGGTAAACTTCTCAGTTGCTCTGTGCTCTTCAGTTATTTGTGCCAAATTCTACTAAGTGGAGAGAAAGAACTAAAAGTTTAATATTCTGATCACGTTCTCCGTAATATTTTTGAGTTCGCAGGCCAATCTTCCGTGTGCCGTGTTGTACTTGTCACATTCAGGTATTTCATCATTACGAATTTTATCAGGAGATCCAGGTATCTTTACCACAGGCCCACCTGAAGGTGACACCATGGACAAGCAAGCAGGTGTATTGAGACGAACACGACACTCCAGGCCCTCCAAGCGTGATACTAAGCGAGCCTCCCCTGCTGCAGGCTCAGTACCGACAGGGAACCGCTACGATGCCATGTGTCGTGATGACAGCCAGTAACTGTCTACTACTATTATTCTTAACATCCATGGCTCACATCACCACTTCCATAGCCTCCATAAACCTTGGTGCACTAACATCTGAGCCTAACTGGACATGCTTCGCCAGTTCATAATGCAAGGGCAGTTCATGCTTACCCAGTTCATAATGCGAGGGCAGTTCGATAGTGTTCCTGCAAGAAGTAGCGGCCCCCATGTTCAACTTCTAACGGTATCAAGAAGTAAACATGGGGCCTAATCACAGCGGAACTGCAATCTTATACAGGGACACAATTCCGCTCACTGGATTCCAACGCACTCCCTGTGGCGGAGCCATCAGCTGCAAATCTGGCAATGTAATGATCGTGAACATCTTTGCCCCGTTCGTTTCTGACCAACGAAGACAGCGTTATGATTTCTTGCGCTTTGCGCTGCCAGTAGTCTTTCAACAGGCAGTTGATAAGATTGTCCTGGAGGGTGAATTGAATTGTGTGGAGATGCCTGGGGACGGATCGTAGTGGAGAGTTCGCACCTTGTGGAGGTCTCACTGCACTTATACCGGTAGCGTGTGCTCTTCGCTGTCCCGAGCTCTGGGCTTCTGCCGCAAACATCCACGTGTACAGTCATAGAGTTCAAGAGGAAGAGTGGATAACAACGGAAAACTGTCAACCTCACTTCACAACCTACATCAAACAATAAACTTGTCAATTTCACAGTCGAATTTCGTGAGCATTTTGAAGTGAATATTTAAAATTTTATATACTCGACGAAAATTCAAAATTAAGTGCTCAGTAACACATAAACGTCACAATAGTCACTTGAATTATCTGCAGAGCTACCACCTGCGTCACTCTGTTTACATTCCGTTTCCTGTCATTCACTTTTCGTGACCGCGGTGCTGCTTACAGTTTTAAAGACACATTTGTTACCGTCGCTCGCATAAGATGTAATGTTCCAGGTTTCTGGATGAGGCGGAGAGCCTCGCGATGGAGTAGGAGAATTGCGCTTCTTCCTCTAGGGCGGCCTGCCTGATTTCAAAGTGCCCATCGACATACTGGCGAGGCCGCTGTCCAGGAGGGGGTCTCGGACTGCAGCAGCCGCAGCTCAACAGCCGGGCACTCAAGGCACAGTTTCATATTGGACATAATTTGGATTTTTCGCTATCATCTCTACTTCTGGTAAGTCCCTAATGTGATTTTACTTTAATTTCAGCTAAAGCGCCATACAGATGCGGGCGCTGTTCGCGGCTCGCTGGCTGTCGGCCTCCAGAGCGGACCCGCCCACCTTCTCAGGGTCCTGGCTGCTGGTCCTGCAAGGCCTGTACGGGGATGAGGATGAGCCCAGCGCGCCCGCCGCTGCACGTCACTTTGACGATTACCGGGAAGTTGTTAGTCAGAGCGCCCCGACTGCAGCGGTGGGCAACAACTGGTCCGAGACTTATACTCTGTGACGTTACAGGCAAACTCCAACCGCCGCACATCACGGAGCCCTATCCGCTGTGCTCCTGGGACCAGGTCAGGCCCGCGTTGACCACCACGGGACTGAAGCTGGCAGAGCGCTCCTCCTGGTACCTGTTGGTGTGTAACGTCATCAACACCAAGGAGAGGCTGCACCGCATCAAGCGGGCGCAGGACCCGCTGTGTGACCAGTGCGGTGCGAGGGACGACCTGGTGCACCGCCTCACCGCCCGTGGTTACGAAGCACTGCGGCCTGACCGACAGAACAGTCCGCTGGGTGACCAGACTCCCGCCCGCCCTGAGCTGGTGGTCCGCCCCGCCCTGGGCCCGCGACGCCGAGGCCTTGATGATGCGATGATCGGTTTGGTCACAGCGACCAAACGTAGGCAGGTCGTCACGAACTTATTGCTAATTTTGAACTATTTCCGTTGAGCACTCGGCTCGTCATCGGCGGGCGCCTGACCACCGCCACAGTAGGGCATAATTATTCTCTCCTCTCCTCGGACTCGAGTGCTCCTGTACAGTGCACAACATCCGGCAGCACCTAAAGAGGTGTGCGGACACCATGAGAAGTCCGGACGGCCGTGGATCTAGGCGTGCGGTGGCCGAGAATCTCAAGAAGGCAGTTCTGACTGAATGTTTCCAGAGCACAGATTTGTGCTCGCTTTCCAGACTCTAAGACGGACTGTCGCAAGGCGAGTTATCCTACGTACGGCGCAGTACCTGCATCGCTTCTTGTCCTTTTCGCAGCGCATGAATGCCGCAATCATGTCAGAGTGGGAGCATGCGATCTCTATCATATGTAATTTCAACCACGCAATTCCAATAATCCAACAGCTAAGTTGGGCATTTCTGCACAGCTATATTGTTTTCGTTTCGTGTTTAAAGCAAATAATATGTAGGCGCACACCCTGGTGCTCAAACAAATGCTGTCAAGCTTAAAAATAAACAAGAAAATGAATCTAAGATGCATGTCAGAGCATGAAATCGTTGATGCACTAGCAAATCTCAGAAAGGACGCAACAAAATACAAGAGGCAAATTAAATTTACGAGGACAAAAATGGTGAAAATACCCCTCATGACTGGAGCGACCATTTAAAAAATACCCACAACAAAAATCACGATGGAATGACACCTCTCCAACAATTATTTTGGGGCCAGCAGTTAAATAGGGCCTCTCTTAAAAACAAAGCATGGGTTGGCACCCTTGAATTGTTTGACTTGCTCTGCATCTTGAGATGACGTCAACTGCTGCAAATGAAATCTTAAGAACAAGTGGTATTTTTAGTTTCCCGGGCAAAAGAAACGTGTTTGATACCTCTCACTTTATTGAGGCCAAGGAGGGGTGCCAAGGGAAGATTATAGACGACATACTGGAGCAACTGGACAGAAATACCACAGAAGATCACGAGAAATGTGTCAAATGTTGCAGGAATGAACCGCTTGAAGACTGTAATGAAGGCAGTAATGTGAGAGCCAGCTTAGTATTTTGCGAACGCCCATTTTCATATTATTATGTCCCTGCTTATTGGTGTCTTTGTAAGAAGGGCGCCAGGTGACTCGCAAAGAAAGATTGCTAATTTAGGAACATATCGCTTTCATGTCACGAATCACCGACGCCCTGGAGATGCAACGGAAACGACGTTATGAGCATATATGGCCAGGCCATAATGGCGTCCGGCGTCCACAATACAGCAAAAGACATCGTCGAGAGCGATGTAATGTTGCACCTCCAATTTTAAAAAGAAACAGATATAATTAAAATTTGTAAAGTTATAGATGATTACTTTACAACTAACTTGATTGCTCATGCCACACAGGCAGTGCTAATCCGTAAAGTCATACCCGTATGTTGGCAATGCGTACAGCAAGCTTTCAGCGCCAAATCATCGTGACCGAAAACCAGAGCCGCAGTTCAGACAAACTTTTGAATGTGCCAGAAAAACAATCTCTTCAAGTTCATCAAACTTAATAAGTGTATTAATTAATTCGAAAGTATACAAGTCTTTCTTCAGATTTAACTTTCAACGCGTTTTAAAGCCAACATAACTTTTTTCGATTGACCGCGCGAGCACTTCCTCCGGCACGAATCTTTGCGCTTTCGCTCGAATAACGTGCGTGCAGCAATGTCAAGTACTCCAGTCCCGTTACTACAGAGGTGTAATGGCGACGATGCTGAAGGCCGCCGGTTTGTCGCCCTCTCGACTGAAGACCGGGGGATTCCTCTAGACTTTCTCCTACACTGGCCCCGACGGAGAGAAGAATTGCTTCTACTACCATGAGGGCATCGGGGTTGCGTACAACAAGCGGCACGTGCAAGGCGACATGTTGGAGTTAAGATGCCGCCGCTATAGCTCAACTAAACATAATTATTGTAAAGGCACCTGCAATGTGTGGCCGTGCGACCTCGGAGGCTATAAGGCGGGCTCTGATCCTTCAGTGATAATGAAGAAAAGAAAAAGAGGAGATGTAGAGGTATAATACTCACTATCACGCTATCTTGGAACTCCTAAAAGTCTTCAGTATTTTTATCCTTTTTTCAATGCAGACAAAACATAGACCTTCTGAATCCACAACTTTCTTAAGAATTTTAAAAACAACTGGTACCGGTATTTTTAACTTCCCGGGGAAAAGAAATCTGTTTGATTATTCTCACTTTGAGGCAAAGGAGTGGTGCCAAGGGGAGATTATGGAAGACATACTGGAGCAACTGGACAGACATACAACAGAACTGCTGCGGGAATGACCGGCATAAAAACATGCATGTGAAAGCCAGCTTGGCATTTTGCAAACACCCATTTTCAAATTCTCATGTCCCTGTTTGTTGGTGTCTTTGTAAGAAGGGCGCCAGGCGTGCTCTCTCCCACGCAGGCGGGCGCCTCCTGACCTACTGTCTCCATCTCTAACAACCCTGTCGGCGAGGGACAACACAGCTCTATTAACGTTTGAATTGTCAAGCTCTATCGTATCGTCTCTTCAATTTCAGTGATGAGTGCGCGCCACCCGCAGTAGCCCCTGCTCCTCCCCCGGCCCGGGGCGGAGCAGGCAGCCCCTGCGGCTCCCCTGGGCCGCGCGGCCTCTGACGACTCTGCAGCCCCTCCGGCACGCCGACGGCGCCACCGCTACCGCCCGCGCCCTTACCGCCGCCAAGTCCGCTGCGGCCATTGTGACCGCCACGGGCACCTCGCGGAGGCGTGCCCGAACCCGCCCGGCGCTAAGCATCTAGCCCGGGTCGCCCGCGGGGAGGCCGAGCGGCGCGCGAGAGCAGCTACGACCGCACCCCTCAACGACCAGGCGGCCACAGACCCTGCACCCGGCTTGGAGGCGGCGTCACCGGCCGCAGACCCACGTCACTTTGACGACTACTGGATAGTCAGGCATATTAGCGTATTTTTTAAGCCGTGACACTTTGCTGGCCGCAGCCGCGGACCTCTTGGAAGCCGTGATCCGCAAACTCAAGGCGACAATGCACAATGCATCACGCCCACCAACTGCCTGCCGATCATCTGGCCCACCGAGCAAAATTCTCAACAAGACAAATTGATATTTACAGAAGTTCAACATGTTGAACATTTTTTTAACGTCTAGGCTGTTTGTCAGAGCGCCCCGACTGCAGCGGTGGGCCTGCAGCTGACTAGGGAATACCTGCAAATAGGTATCAGAACTCTTATTCATAGGGGTGGAATACCCACATCCCTAGCAGAGAACCTTATTTGTAAGGAAACATATTTCGTACATATTTTTGGAGATCATAAAGCAGGGACATTGAAACTAGTTCATTGATTGATTGATCTATTGTTTTTTTCATGATTTGTCTGACTGAGCTTAATATTATTTTGTACTCTGAGTGAGTTGAGACAAGAGGGGAAATAAGGTGAAGGCTTAAGTAAATAAGCGGTAATTTCTACCTTGTGCAAGCTGCAGTATGTGTGGATGGCGGGCTGACTGGAGGGCGACAGCCCGGCTGTAAAGTCACGCAAACCATATGTGACGACTGGTCAGAGGAAGTCGACAGGACTGAGAAGTTAACCTTACTTTTTAAAATATGTGCCATGATCCTTTCTGTTTTGCCTTTGTTCAATTTCTTTTCTTAAACTGTCATAATGTTGGTATTTTACTGTCTGTTGACTTTGACTGGTGCGCGCTTGAAAGCGATGGAGGAGGAATTAGAGTCGCTGAAGTGAGGGCTTCTTAAAGGGGAGGAGTCAAAGTTACAAAAAATAAAATTTGCATGCAATGTGGAGAAAGACCACAGTAGCCACAGTTTGGAAGATGGACAGGTCAGTTCAGAATTCACTTTTAAAACACAATTTAAATCATATAAACACATGAAAAGGGAGATCAGTATTACTACGGGATTTGGAAGACATCGAACAACGGGAGAGGACTCTCAAAAAAAGAGGGGAGAACATATTTAATTTGGTAGCAGGCGAGAGTTTGGGCCGCTACAGCTTAACAAACCATAGCAAAAATGCACAGACCCTTAAAATAATACCAGTCTGTTGGGTAGAGGCCGTCAAAAGTAAGATAACCTTTTAACTCTTTGTGCTGATTTCCTTCAATATTGTTTTGTTGTTAATGTCTTCTTACTTCTTGATTAGAAATCCTCTAAGCATGTGCTGGGACATAATGGTGCTTAATATATGAGAGGTGCAGCCTCATGAACCAACTTAAGCATTAAATCGAGACCATTGCCAATTGATTGAATGTTGTCCTCCTTCAGTCCGCACCTTTTAACGTAGTGAGGACAGCATAGTGACTTGTCAATAGATGGAGGCTTGCTGGAAGCCAAGAAGGCGTTATGAAGTCTCAGGACGAATGTCTGCTGTCTACTTGCAAACGAATTGATACCGGCATTGATGGCGTTGACTAGTTCACTCAGGTGTTCGTGGCGAGAGTGGCCGATGGGCAGCAGCTCGCCAATGCCGACAACTTGAACTTGACGCACCAACAGACGAATGAAAGACTTGAGGTCGGAACACACCTGGCGCGATGATGCTTTTTTGGTTGTCAGGTCGTTGACACCGACTAAAACGAGCACATGGGAATGAAGCTGTCTAGATTTAACCAACACTTTGAGATCGTGTACGGTGGCTCCCGACAGACAAGTTTGACCAGACCGCTCATGGGATTCAGTGCTGTGCCACTGACACAAACGTTTGAAAATGCTGTCCCCAATGAGTTGCAATTTGGGAACAGATTGTGGCAGAGTCATCTTGGTTTCCTTGGTTTTCAATCAATAACGAATGAGAATGCAGAACGGCTATAGTCGAGGGGGCAATCACTCGTCCAAAAGGTGTACACAGGATTTCAGATTGGGGGGATTTTCGCCCGACTGCACCGGATTTTTAACAGACTGCGTCGGATTTTGTCGGAAATTTCGTCGGACTTTGCCCGGATTTTCAGATCGGTTGTACACAGGATTTCGCGACTGATTGCCCCCTCGGGAGGGGTGACATGTCTTCGTAGGGGGTCGGGGAAAAATATTTTTTTATTTTTTTATTTTTTTCAAATTTAAATTATGATTACTTTAATTGCAAATTATGTAAAAGAATTGCATGTGTTACGTTGTGGCAGGCGGCGTCCTATGCAATCGCCGCATGACCCTGCCTATAAAATCTCGAATCCAATCGAAATAATTTCCTTAAAAATACTTTGTAATCTTTCCCCACCAACACCCCGAACCCCCATCACCACCCCGCGTCATTCAGCGACAGTTTCAGAAAAATTCTCTCCTTCTGCCCCGCTTTAAAGCGATGGCGTACCTTCAGCGCACTGCGTTAAAAGTCGTACTCAATCGATCAATGCTTCCCTAGGAAAGTATTCGTTCCCACGCCAAACGCAGAGAGCTCGTAGGAGAGTGGCCAACCAGCTTCTTATGACGCTGGTGGTGAGCGATGGGCGCGAAACACGTTGACGCTGGTTTAATTTCCCTGCAGGAATATATGTCGCGGTAATATAACGTCCAGGCAGGCGAGTTGACGGCAGTGTGAAGTATTGTAATAGGCACTCAGAGTCCTAACCTAACTCACACATATCTCGCACTGCTCAGACAATTGATGAATCTGTTCCCGTGCTGTGTCGTGTCGCTGAGCAGAAGAAAGTGTCACTCTGACCTTGCCAATGCATGTGATACCACTTCATTCCCAGCAGCAGGAGAATGGATGTGGACAGCGTAATTTATTATTTGTTTTGTAAACACGAGACCGCCGCGCCGCGGGCCGTTACTCAGACACACGCGCGCCGCGCTGCGTCTCCAGGTGCCAGTGAGTTGTTCCGGGTTCGAATATCTATAAATTAGCTGTATTTTGAGGAGCTTCTCTCGCCCAGAATGGAAATTCAAACTGGAAGTGGAAGTCGGCGTGCGAGGGGCGTTAGCGCATGCTGTGCTATTGGCATGCAGCACAGGACCTGCAACGCAGGGCCGATCCAAACCATACTCCCATCCCCCTCGCCTCCCCTCCTCCCCGCTCTCCCACGTACACACGGGAAACCTTTATCATATTCTATTCTCGAGATCAGCGCGGTGGACTCCTCCCCCGTCCCTTCCCCTCCCCTCTGAAAGGTGCACCTCGGACCTCGTGCAAATGAAACAGTCTGAAACATTCTGCTCTGCCTGGTATGAACAAGTCTATCTAGTTCGAACAGACCTGTGTTTCATCAGAAAAACAATCGGATTTCTTACCCCTGCTTCGCCTATTCGTGGCATGCAAATTAGCCCAAAGGTCAATGCAAATGGAATGCTTGTACTTGAGTTTTTGTGCTATGAACTTGCTTATAGGAGGATGAGGACTCGATACGGCGAACGAATGCGAATCTGTGGACCACCGATAAAATTGCGTCTGCTGGGATCAGTTTCATTAGCATGAGATTGTTCGTGAGAAAGTCCTGGCGACCCACTGGGTACTGATACGATTACACCTATCAAAACATGTCAAGTCGTTAAAAAATTTATTGCGTATATTGGGTGACTTTTTAAGTTGTTGTTTTTCTGGTGGGAAGTCCTCACAGAAAGTTTCAATTCTTCAACTTGAAGGAATAGGGAATGGCCTATGGTTAATTCCCATAAGGTTGAAGGTTGGCCCTTCAACTTGGAGTTTTGAAACTTGCAGTGCTTAACTCAAAAACTCAGGAATTAAGCTTATGTGCAATCCATTTACACAGACCTTCAGGCCATTTAGTATCATGGTTTACTGTTGCAACCACATTTTCGACCACGAAATAAAAATTCAGTGATAAAAATTTGGCCCAGTCTAGAGAAAATGAATCATCGTATCGGCGAAGCGGCGCGACCGCCTTCTCTTGACCAGATTCATATTCTTATGTCCCATAAAACGCTGTCATCCGAACAAGATGAACGCCTGCCTATTCGCCCCCGCCTGCCGTCTGCCAAACCAAGACCCCCCCCCCCCACCTCACCTTTCCCCGCTACCTTGCGTGTTATAAATCCTGTTCGGCCGTCAGACCCGGCGCGTTATATGAGGTGGACCACACACACATATGGACGGCTGGATGCCCCACAGATAGTGCCGTGCTCGCCACGGCCTGTTCGTTAGTGAATATTGGCACGCCTGATGACCCCGGGCTACAGTAAGTCGCGCATCGCCGTGCCCTACGTGGGTTCCCCGAGAAACATCCGCATGGTAGCCTGCTGTTCGGGAGAAACGATAGCGATTTGTGCATCGGTAGTCCTAGGAAAATTTCCCTAATAAATGTCATAGGCAAATTCTGCCTATGGACGCAACAAGCATCACATTCATACCGAGTTGCTGCGTGGTAGGCAGGGTTTATATTTGAAATTTTCAGAAATTTTCAAAGGATTGGAAACACTTTATTTTGCACCCAACTCCGAAAAAAGTATAAATTTTGATTGTTTTATGATAAATTAATTTTTTATTGATTATCAAAATGAGTGTCGTCAATTCTTATTCCTTTCTCATGCGATCTTTCTGAATTTTGTTGTTAGTTTGATTGGTGTTCCCCAAAGTTCCTCGCACGAAAACATTTGTCTTCAAAAGTTACTAAAAATCGAAAACAGTTTTTTTTTTCAACAATTAATTATCTGGTTTCTGAGTTTCTGAGCTGCAATTTTCATCCTTGTGAGAAATTTTCCACGACTGACTTGATGTCTACATTGATTCTTGTTTAAACTGTGTTTGGTCGCCGTTTCGTTGCTATAGCGCGTTGCTTTACGTGTTCCAGCTGTCCAGCGAGGCCGGGTCCCCCCGACGCAGGCGCCGGGGCTGCCAGGTCAGTTCGCGTTAACGAACGGCGATGCGGCGGCGGCGGCGGCCGCGGGGCTCAACGGCCACTCGTACCTGTCCTCGTACATCTCGCTGCTGCTGCGCGCGGAGCCCTACCCCACGGCTCGCTACGGCCAGTGCATGCAGCCCAACAACATCATGGGCATCGACAACATCTGCGAGCTGGCCGCGAGGCTACTCTTCTCGGCCGTCGAGTGGGCCAGAAACATACCCTTCTTCCCCGACCTCCAGGTGAGAATTATTGACCTCTGGTACACCGTGAAAAATAGGGAGAAAACGCACTAAATTTAGAGGGACAATTTTGTGCTAATAATAACTTTTGTAAGCGTTGCATATAACTTTGCACAAAATCGTCCGTATATCATCACATTTTTCTCCAATTTTTGTTGTTAAAGTACTATTTTGTGCTCGATTGTAGACAAATTTGCGAATAGTTACGGACAGTTTTCTTCTGTACAGTGTTTCATGAAATTGTGATGAGTTATGCATGCACACAGAAGTACAAAACCCAATTACAATTTTGTGCAGAAATAAAGAAAGGACGCAAAGGTAAGGTAGTTTAGCACAAAATAGTCCACAAGAAAGTACAATTGAGTACAAATTTCCTTCAGTCACAATTAAACTGTCCCTGAAATTGGCAAAAAAAACGTCATCTACACTTTAGTGTGAAGTTAGTGACAGTTACGCTTTATTCAGATTTTTTTAAATTTCTATGTTATTTTCCAATCAAAAAGGCTGCCACACTTACATTCATGTGTACGAAATTCTGACGGAGGATGTTGGACTCTCTGCATAAGACACAACAATGTCTGAAATAAGGCCCCCACCCCCCAAAACAGGAAAGAAAATGAAAATACATATTCTTAATAGAAAAACCCCGCAGTCAGTGCCCAAAGTTCGAGCAAACAGTAGTCGCAGATCGCTCGAACGAATCCTGTGCACCGGACTTTCAAACTTCCTGGTCTACCATTGGACGTCCTGCATCACCCCACTTAATTTAGGCAATAAGCTTTACATCACCCTGGAAATAGGCAAAAAGCTCTACTTTTTCACTCTTGGATCTGAGGATACTTCCACTGGACTTCCAGTTTACAACCACGGACCACAGCCCCTTGAGTCAGTCTGTGCGTGGTGTTGCAGGTGACCGACCAGGTGGCGCTGCTGCGGCTGGTGTGGTCGGAGCTGTTGGTGTTGACTGTGCGTGGTGTTGCAGGTGACCGACCAGGTGGCGCTGCTGCGGCTGGTGTGGTCGGAGCTGTTCGTGCTGAACGCCTCGCAGTGCTCCATGCCGCTGCACGTGGCGCCCCTGCTGGCCGCGGCGGGGCTCCACGCCTCCCCCATGGCGGCGGACAGGGTGGTGGCCTTCATGGACCACATCAGGATCTTCCAGGAGCAGGTGGAGAAGCTCAAGGCGCTGCACGTCGACTCGGCCGAGTACTCGTGTCTCAAGGCGGTCGTCCTCTTCACCACAGGTACTGTAGCGTGCAACGTCCTGTTGAAACTTTCAGATGGGCAGAGGGCGCCTTCTTACGGCAGCAGGGGCGTAGCCAGGAGGTTAGGTTGGGTGTGGTCATCCCCTTTTCCCCCCCTTGGAGAAAGAAAGCATGTAGTGCCCAAGGTAGTGCCTGCCACTCGCTTGCTTCCGTCCATTCCATGCGATTCCATGTGAACGATGTTTTCAGCCCGAGCAGCAATGGAGCGGGTACAGTATTCATTACCGTGTGGAGATTGCGATTGTGCGGGGGTGCGTGGTCGGTGCGGTAGGGGGGCGGGGGGGGGGGGGGGGGGGGGCAAGGCTGATATATGGGGCACTGCCCGAGTTCAAAATACTCCATACGCCTCTCTTGTGTTCTCTGATGCTGGTGCTGGATCTGCATCAGTGCAATCGGCTCGGCTCGGCTCGACTCGGCTCGGCTCGAGTCGGCTCGGCTCGGCTCGGCTCGGAACACGCTATAGTGCATCGCGTTAGTGCCCCTCGCTGCACCTCGCCCTCCCCGCTTTCGACATTCTCGGAATTGCACAGCAGCAGGCTGTGCTGTCTGCGCTGTGTCCACTACACTGACCATACAGCTTCCAGCATGGCCTGCCTGCCTGCCTGCAGTCTGGCCTCAGGAACAGCGGATCCGGAAATGTGCGAGACAGATGCATGCCAATTGGGATTCCGCAAGTGTGAGGGGGAGCGACAGCGAGGCGCGAAGTCGTCACGTCGTCTCGTCTCTCTCGCACTAGTAGAATCTCTGTTTGCGTGTATCTCTCTCGCGCCTGTGTGGGCTTCAGTCTGCTGCGCCAGTGTTTCTCAATATTAGGGGGACGAGGGAAGACCCGCACTGGCAAATTTCTCTCTACGTTAAGCTATCTATATCTAAGACAGGAGTGTGTCCACGAACCAGTCAACAAGTCAGGAAAAGTGCGGAAAAGAGTTATTAGTGATGTAAAGTCGGTGAAAGTCGAGCAGCGATCAGGAGAAAATGGAACTTGGCTAGAATATTTGGAATATCGTCTCGATTTTTGTGAGACAATGGAGAAGATAAGCAAGTGTGGAAACGGTGAGGTCAGGAAAATTGAAAAAGAATGACCACCCTGGGCTCCATACATGTGTACCCCTGATGGGCAGGGCGGTGCCGACCTGGCTAAGGCGAGGTAGGGCGTGGTGGGGCGAGGCAGGGTAGTTCAGGTATACACTGCAAAAAATATTGTACTCTTCGGAAAAAAAAATTAAAATTCATTATTGTTATTGTAGGTCACACGATGTCTGTTGTACCAAGCATGAGGGGGGCGGGGAAGGTACAATATTTGCTTACAATGTGGTTGGGAAAATAATTCACAATACTACTGCTTGATTGTACTTTGTGTTGTGATTTTTTCTAGCAGTGTAGCGAATCACTATCGCCTACCGCGTAACCAGTGAGGAGACGTCCGCAAGTGATCCAAACTGTACATTAATTTGTATTCCCTGGTTATATCGCGATGCTGTGGCTTGCAAAGATGCATCGAGGCGCGTTACTTATGTAAAGAAGTTGTGCAGGGACTGGAGAAGAGAAGGGAAGGCGCCCAGCCAGCCCAGCCAGCCCAGCCCGCGCCCAGCCAGCTGCCTGGCTGCCTTGCCTTGCCGGCCGCGGCCGTTTCGTTTCCTCCTGAGTTTTACAACACTAGGGCCGGGTTCAGCTCGGCTCTTCCCTGTTATCTCCGACCTGTACTTTCCGAGCCTGCGTTTCGTTCCATGCCGCACGGAGCAGGCCCCCGCCGCGCCACGCCGCGCCACGCCACTCCTGGAGAATACGGGCCCCACTGGAGGCCTTAGACGCCCCAACGGAGAGTATTACTGGCACGGAGCCTGGAGGCGTTTGTGTATGAATGAAACACATGCCACACAGAAAAACATGAAACTAGATTCTGGGGCAGTCACCTTTTTCAAAATGATCAGGAAGTTGCCAAAAGCGCTTGGGAATACGTCTCAGAATGACCTTAAAAATGTATTTGTATTTTTATCCCTTTTTTTTTGGGGGGGGGGGGGGGGTTGTCCCAGAAAACAGGTTTTTGTTTTGCTGTTACTCATTAGTTTGTCTCATTCTGAACTTGACAGTTCGCATGCATACCATGAATGGCCTGCTTCGCTCTTTGTAGGGGGAACTTACACTTACGCCAAGTAGTGCCGGTTATGTCGGCAGTTTGTTCCTTTCAGTGAGGGAAGTCCCCGATGTATCCTTCATATCCGCATCTCGAACTATGTCGTCGCATCAATTACTATGCAGCACACGTGTATCCAGCTGGAGCGGGATATATTTCCTTCCGCCCTCCGGCCGCTGCTGTCTATGCCAGTGGCCGCTGGAGAGGAGGAGGAGGAGGGGGGGGGGGGGGGCC
>CABIKL010000854.1:0-18561 GCA_902196195.1 Aptinothrips rufus | reverse complement strand
CTCTCTCTCTCTCTCTCTCTCTCTCTCTCTCTCTCTCTCTCTCTCTCTCTCTCTCTCTCTCTCTCTCACACACCCCCCCCCTGCAGCGCGGAACGCAACGCGGCGCAATGTAAGCGATAGCCGCTGCAATTATTTCACACTCGGCTCCGCGAAATAATAAGGTGGCCAGCAGGCGAGCGATGACGAGGACTGTGCTGCTGTGCTGTGAGTCCCTCCCCTCCTGGTCCCTCCCCATGCGTGGGAACGTGGATACAGCGGCAGACAGAGGAACTCGGCCAGGCCAGGCCAGGCCAGGCGGGGCCGGCAGCACGACACCTCCCCTCCTTCATTCACTACGCGTTTATCTATGCAGAGCCCAGAGAGGCTGAAGACCATCCAATCTGCGGGTTGCCACGGAAGACTAACGTATCTGTAAAGAGATTCTGTACACAAAAACCAAAAACCAGACTCGCGGACAACCCAACCTAGAAACAAAGTTTTATGTTTTCTTCAAGGTGATTTTGAGACCTATTCTAAAACGCAGTTCGAAGCTTCCTGATTATTTTGCAACAGGTCTCAAAATCAACTCTCCAAAAAAAAATTACGCTTGGTTTCTGGGTTAAGTTCCCCTAGAATCTGGGTTTTGTTTTTTATGATGCTCATGTCGGTTGCTATCACTCTAATCACTTATTTTCTGGTTTTCCGCGCAGGTACTAATCATGAAACTAACTACAGGTAAAATACGCAGAGTGCAAAGTGGACCTCCCCTAGATTCGTGAGTGTTGCATAATGGTATCCCGAAGATAGGATGGTCTTCAGTTGCTCTCCGCAGGCACGTTAGCGCTGCACGGAGGTGTCCAAGAGCGGATCCAGACCTGACTTTCAGGGGGCGGCATTGTACCGAAAATTGTCCACTTACAGGGGTGCAGGTCGAAAAATGGCTGACTTACCAGGAGGGGCAAATGTCTCGTTGCCCTCCCCCCCTCCCTCCCCCTAGATCCGCGCCTGGAGGTGTCCAACAGCTCACTGCCCGCACCGCGCCGCACCACCGCGCCGCACAACTGCATCTATCAGTGCGAGTACTTTCTCTTTCCTCGTCCTCCCCACCTGACCCGAGAGAAGGAGAGAATATTTTGGCAGGCTGTAATTATAAGGGAAAGACTGAGCGGCGGGGTTTGAATCACAAAGAGGCCTAGTCGAGTCGCCTGGTGTGTTGACATGGAGCTAATCGGCCGCGACGGATGGAGGCGACGACGTGTTTGTAGAGACGGGAAAATGGTGGGCTCTGGTGGGATTTGCATCGGTCTCTCTTCCTCCCGCCGTAAGAGTTCAGTGAGTGCGACAGAGACAGAAAGCGCTACTGGGCTCTAGAGCCCACCAGTTTCCCGTCTCTGAAGCGTCGCGTGTCCGCGATGCCCTTTGAGTCGACATTTCCGCATGTCATACGCATTGCGTTTGGACCATTCCGGATCGGGAGCAGCTTTCCTCCCAAATCAGTCCCAAATGATAGTCTAGTTTGTCAGAGGGCATGATTAAAACGTTATGAAACCAACAAGGAATTATGAGGTAAGTTGGGAAGGAACCCGTTCGGCCGTCGATTATCTGTCCGGTCCTGGGCAGTATTTTCGGTCCCGGATGATTCGCGCGTCAAAACCGGAAGCTGCGTCGTCACGAAGTTGGCGCCGCGATGAGGCGGGGCTAGGCGGGGCTCCGGGGGGGGGGGGGGGGGGGGGGGGGGGGGGGGGGGGGGGGGGGGGGGGGGGGGGGGGGGGGGGGGGGGTTAGGTCCAGGCGGGCAGGTAGGACCGGCGTTATTCTGCGCAGCATCTTCGGACTACGGCTAGCCGAGGCTCAATACTCAAGACGCAACAACCCCCGCCCCGCCACGCCACGCCACGCCACGCCACGCCTACCAACCAAGGTGGTCATCCTGGTCGTGGGTTGCAGATCCAATAGGCCGGGATGGGCTGGGCTGGGCGGTTCCGCTGGGGTCAGAACATGACACAGGCACGGAGCTGCTCTCGAAGGGACCTGCTGGCCAGGGCGAGGCCGGGCGGGGCGGGCCGGGCGGGGCGGGCGGGCCGGGCGGGGCGGGCGGGCCGGCTGGGGTCAGCTAGCAGTACTCGTGGGTGGCACCCACCAGGCCACACGTCCCGGCGCGGCGCCTCGCCATCTCGTAGAACTGGTACCCCAGGCTGGCGGCACCCTAAAGTGCCTTCTCTTCGCCCGGTGTGAGTTTCGTACAGTTTATATCGGCAGGTGATCCAAGCCGGTCCCTCTCCTGTCGTCACTCAGGCAATACATCGTTGTGTTTGATATAGCTACTGCTGACCCCTGACCCAGATAACACAGCTAGGTCAGCAAAACCTCAGGGGAACTCTACCCAGTGAGAAAGGAAAATTCGACCACATCGAAACTATGTCGATTCGATGTCGACTGTCGCCAACCTGTCGCTTTCAGGACCACTTTCGAGTCGAAAGCGACATGTAAAACGACAAATAATCGATATCGGTGTCGAATCGACATCGTTTCGGTATCGTCCTTTCGCACTGGGTAATACACGTGCTGTAAATTTACGAAGAATCGGAAGAAATATTTCAGACGAACTCATTCCTGGATTTACAAAGATATTTTAACAGTGGTCAATGCAACAAGAACAAAAAAAATCAAGAAAAATAAAAACAGCTAAGACGTACGTGTACGTAAACTCGCAGTAGCCGCCTCATGGCACTAATCGCCATCTGGATACCATGAGTGATATGCACAAGCTGCCGTGAGCTCGTCTCGAGTGATCAATGGGCCAGGCCGGCGAGCCACGTGATCCCTCACGGCACGCCTGTTATTAATCTCGGCGATCGTGAGCTAAATAAACTGCCTTGACTCGGGCAGACTAGACGTAAACGTGGGATAGGCTGATGAAAACGAATACGTTTGTCAGCATCAGCTGCTTTGACACCTGTCTACACTGGTAAGATCAAATTTAATTTTTTTAAATTAATCCCGCTACACCACATTAAATTTCAGTTTGTTCAAAACTCTGAATTAAATGTTAAATTAACTCAAACTAACTTAAAATTGACAGAGACATAGATTTGAACAAGATTTCTGCAAAGTTTGAGCCAGGCCTGAAACAAATACTTCTAAAAATACAATCTTATTTTCTTCCGGTAAAAGTTTCCGATAGGCTATTCCTCGGGCAAAAGTAAATTTATGAAGTGTCAGGGACATAGCCGGAAAGGGCAGGCGAGCTTACTTTTATCAACTGTGGCTGATTTGACAGTCGATGGCGGCTGAGCGCCTTGGTACGGTGGGGTAGGCAACCCAGCAAGGCACGTGTGTGTAACAGGCATGCCTACCCTCCAGGCGGCTGAGCGCCTTGGTACGGTGGGGTAGGCAACCCAGCAAGGCACGTGTATGCAACAGGTATGTAGGCGCATCGTTTCCTGGGAGAGTTACGTCGCGCGCTTGGTGTCGTCGTGCGGCACCGTCGTGTTCTCCCCGCTCTGACGTTGGCAGTACTACGTGGCCGTTTTAGTGGGGAGGAGTGGAGGGAGGTGGTTGATGTTGTATTGTTACGGCCCCTCGTCATGCACATCGGGATGAGAGGAGTTGATGTTTGTTCCATCAACTTGTCTGCCGGAGATGGCCTTATTATTGCGGTAGTGCAGGCGAGGCGCGGTGCGCGGTGTTGAGAGGGTAGCCGCTCGGGACCGGGCCGGGCAGGCCGGGCAGGCCGGGCACTGCCAGGGTCGACGCGGACTCATCAGCGTCAATATTATTGACCTCATGGTAGAGCGGCGCCTTCCCTTCCCTTCCCGATGGCTGCACCTGAAAGACTCACGGAAGACTCCGTACCATGTCCACACAAGGCCAGGGCCCCTGCTCAGGCTCAGGCTCCAGCTCAGGCTCCAGCTCAGGCTCCAGCTCAGGCTCCAGCTCAGGCTCCAGCTCACGTTCCAGCACAGGCTCCAGCCCAGGCTCCAGCCCAGGCTCCAGCTCAGGCTCCAGCCCAGGCTCCAGCTCAGGCTCCAGCTCAGGCTCCAGATCAGGCTCCAGCTCAGGCTCCAGCTCAGGCTCCAGATCAGGCTCCAGCTCAGGCTCCAGATCAGGCTCCAGCTCAGGCTCCAGCTCAGGTTCCAGCACAGGCTCCAGCTCAGGCTCCAGCTCAGGCTCCAGCCCAGGCTCCAGCTCAATCTCCAGCTCAGGCTCCAGCTCAGGTTCCAGCACAGGCTCCAGATCAGGCTCCAGCTCAGGCTCCAGCTCAGGCTCCAGATCAGGCTCCAGCTCAGGCTCCAGCTCAGGTTCCAGCACAGGCTCCAGCCCAGGCTGCAGCTCAGGCTCCAGCTCAGGCTCCAGCTCGGGCTCCAGCTCAGGCTCCAGATTAGGTTTCAGTTTCGTTTTGAGGATTATGTGGAAATGCGTTCTGGAGTGTTCTGATCATTTTGGTATAGGTCTAAAACTGACCTCTGAAAATTCTGAAGCTGGTGTTACTTCACCTCTGTTTCTCGGGAAGGGCTCCCCAAAACTGGCATTTATTTTTACAGCTTTGGTTTAGTACGGCAGGAAACACGCGAATTGAAAGCGAACATGCACTTCGGTAGCTTGCAATTAGGCTCCTGTAGTGGTTACACGAGTGATTGACGAATGATGAGGTATCACAGGTCGCTATCAAGGTGGTGATCTGATTAGCTGTTACAGCTCCGCTCCGTCAACTTGGAGGTCCCCCGCGGAGCCAGCCTCGGCTCGGCTGCGATCTGACGACCGCTCTGCACACAACAGATCGCAGGCTAGGCGGGGCGAACACAAACACATGACGCGACGGAGTGGCCTGGCCCCAGCCAGAAATGACACGTCGAAATCGACGTGGAAGATCGAAAAATAGATCGACATCGACCTAAAAATGGGCCGCACTTCGACCTTCGACGTCGAATCGACATCGAATCGACGTCGACGTGATAATCATTTCTGGCTGGGGGCTTGGCCTGGGGCCTGGGCTGACCAGCCTACATTAGGTCAGGCGTGTGAAAATTGCGGGACGGGTGTTAAAAAGATGCGAACATATCGTGACGTCATTTACACACTAAACGTATTTGTAAAATTTTGTGCGAACAGTTTGTACAAAGTTAAACCTACGCTTCGTTTGCACGATTTTGTTCGTTTCATTTGTACGATTTTTCCTGTTTTCACGCAAATTTGCACCGAAAGTGTGTGCGTATAATATGCTCAAAATCGTGCAAATGAAGTGTAGGTTTAATTTCGTACAAAATTGTACAAATACATTTAGTGTGTATGAACCGCCTGCTCTAATTGAGGCCCGTATGTAGCCCTACTAGTCACTGAGTCCCGTGGTGGTGCCTGTCTCTCCCCGTGCAGTCTCTCCACTCGCAACCTTTCACACTAGAAGCGAAGCCGAGCGACGCGCTGCTCTTTCCCGGAGGTGATCCGCCCTGAATGATGTGTATTATTGATCCTCGACGAGACGAGGTGCGTTACTTTCGCACGCGGACACGTAGCGTAATGTGCAGCTCAGGGGCCAGACTTAGGTTCGCCTCGCCTCGCCTCTCCACGGCCTCCTCGTTTAAACTGTTGAGCGTGAAGGATGTAAATCATACCGCCATTTCCAATTTGCGACTTCTTCCGAAGCACCACCGCGGTGAGAATGAGTTGATCGAAATGACGTCAAAATGATACGGAATCGTACCAATAATTTGCTTGGACACGATAGGCGGCATTTTGATCACACATGTCAGTATAAAATCTGGCATCAGTGCGAAATTAGTGGTCGAAACGATGTCGATTCGATGTGTTTCGATGCAGAGATTTCGTTGATTCAACATCGTTTGATGTCGTTCCAGCAGCTTCCCATTTCTCACTGTGTGAGCACTTCGAGTGGAGTGGAAGTTGATGAGGAGGTAGTGATCCTAATTCCCCCCGTCCCGTCCCGCCCCGCCCCGCCCCGCCGAGCCGCACCCAGCCTGTGTCTTGTCTCTGGCAGACTACATGTAGAGCGCTGTGGAGGTCACAGTATCAATGCTGTGCGTGTAATGAGGGGAGCTGGGCTGTGGCCGGGCCGGGCCGGGCCGCCCGAGGGCCGCCTCATGATATCTGTTTCAGCTTCCGCGACCGGATTATTGAGAGGCGCGGCCTCGCGCACGTCCTCAGCGTCCTGGAGGAGGAGGTAGCCCGCACAGAAAACCCAAAATTCAGAATCTGGGGCAATTCAATCCAGAAACCAGATCATATTTTTTTTAAAGGAAAATTTGGAGTTGGTTTTGAGACCTGTTGCAAAATGATCACGCGAAGATTCGATAAACGCGTTTCAGAATAGGTCCCCAAATCACAAAAATATTTATTTTACCGGGGAGCGGGTGATCATATGCTTTACAAGGAAAAATAAGAATAAAAAATGGGGTGATCAAGATGACCGAAATTCCGACCACGTCGGTCCAATTAGGACGTGCTTTGCTTTATGTCAAGCGCGATCGGTGCGGCCAAATACAATTCCTTCTGAACCCACCGCGGGGCAAATCAATGCAGCAGGCCACGCGCAACGGGGCCACCCTTTGGACAGGTGGCGAGTTGACAGGTAGGTCTGTCTGTCGATCTCGAGGCCTCCTTGCGGCTCGGGTCGGATCAATTCGGGGGGGCTGGGCCTTCCCTCCCTCCCTCCCTCCCTCCCTTCCTCCCGCCAGTCAGCGATTGCTTCATGCCTCACGCCGCGTGAACCCGACGCGACACGACGCGGCCACATTGCTAGACCTAACTCGACACTACTCGACAGTTCGTCCTGCTCAATCAGTTGCCTGGTGTGACCGGTACAGATGGGTACAGTGCAGTACCTCTCACTACAGAGCAAAAACGTTTTTAGCGTGCCTCTAAAACCGTACTCCGTTAACGGATGGACCCGAAAAATTAGTACGGCTGGAAATTTTGGTACTTTTTGTTTATGTTTGGCAAAGCAATTGTAGCCTGGAGGGGCAGGGCGGGGCCAGGCGGGGCACGCACAGTGATTCGGACGGGCCTTGATCAGTGGCGAGCGCCCTGTGGCGTCACTGTACGTGCACGCTGTGTGTGCACGTCCACCGTAACAATGCCGTAATGATGGAGAGGCCAAAGGCACCCAAAATACCTGTTTGAAACACCTAGCAGAACAGCAGTTGTCTGCCAGGAAAATCATCTCTTCTTGACCTAGGGGAGGGGGAATTCGCTCGCGTATTAACTGAGTTTTTACTCTGAAAAATGGGTTCAGTATGACACCACATAACTTAAATTCAATTCGTTCTCATAATGAGTATGGATCAGAGTCCACATTATAAAAAGTTAAACTCGGCAGGCAAAACATCAAAAAGGTACTTCTAAATTTCTTCTTGAATGGTTCAAAAAAAAGAAAATATTAAGAAACCAGCTGTCGTTTCCTGCTTGCCCCAAAAAAAAGGATGGCAATACGCCATTGGAAATGTGCAACACAAAATGCTGTGAGCTGTTCCAGATCTCTCACCTCACACCACTTAATATGTACATTTTTATATATTGTACAGTGATTGTTGAGAGTGATAACTATTGCACATATTGATTGGGTATTTCACGATCAAGAATAAAAAATTGACTTTGACAGAGTTTCTTTGTCTACTAAATTTAATTGCTATTCATTCACATTTTTCTCAACTAGATTATAACTTCTTGCTTAATGAAGAGCAGACACAATACAAGCAGAAAAAAAAGGGGAAAAAAAGAATGCCACCAGCTCTGAGCTGCATGACAGCAGCAGCAGTGAACAGTGGAGAGCTTACAGGCAGAGAGTTACTGTTATCATGTGACCTTACAGGTTTCATATCCAATTTGACGTGTTTTCCTTTTCTCAACAAGGCTCACCACAACCCAGCAGCAGGAATATTTACATCTACACCAGATTTCCTGGTTCAGGGTTTCTTTCAGGAAGAACAGTTTCTCTTCCAACAAAAACAATGACAGAATCGTTTGGCACGATAAATTGGGTTCAATAAATCAAAAATAGGTAGAATTGGACGTATTCAATTACCCGAAGTATAGGTGCACATTGTAAGTGATTGAGGAGTCACAGTCTGAAAACAGAGAGACTGCACAGTATTATACTAGTCTGTTGCTCTCTACTGAGCAAGGTATTCCCTAAACTTCTAGATCACATTCGTTAACACATGTGGTGAGACATAGTCCACATCCACTTTTGAACATCACTGCATTGTGAGAGAACACAGTATCATTTTAAAAAGTATTTTCTATAAAAATCAAATTTGGTTTACGATTTTTTCTGTTCAGAGAAATAAAGAAGCTCAAAATCAGAAACAAATTTATGAACATCTGCTACAATAACCATAGTTTACTTGAGCAATATATTTCACAAAATTTATCTAATATGAAAACTATGAATCCTTCTCAAGATATTAATTCAATAATGGAGATGATAAAGATATGCAAAGAGCAAATACATTATTGTTGGATGAGTGAAATAAGATTAATCAAGATCATTTGGAACAAATCTATTGGGACACTTGAGTGTATGGTAAAGAAAAAAATTAAGCCTGATACAAAACGAATATAACTTAGTGAAGTTAGGCTCTAAAAACACAATGCATTCAATAGCTTGCTTCTAGTAATGAGGAAGTAAAGGCAAGTCTGTAATTTTTTTAAAAAAGGAAGAAAAAAGAAATAACTTTGTCAGCTGAATGCAATCCAAATTCGACAACTTAAACTTAAACCATACCACAACTTTGAGAATATTTTATCATTTTCAAATGAGACGAGATAAGTCCAAACTTTGTGGTCCCAATTCAATTAAATCACTGGCTCTCATCAAGCGCACTTATGTGATGAAGAAAAATTAAAATATCAAAACTTAAAAAGTAAGTACCAACAATGGACAAGTATACCGTCTCTTACCATGGACATATTCAAAGATCAATTGAACTTCACATGAGAAAGTAATTGTCCAATCACAGATAAATGATTTCTAAAATTCTCAAATGTTGCTGCACTATGATAATATTTGTCAAAATCAAATGTAGACAGTATTCCTCAACCTGCCATCTAATGAAAATAATAACATGGCCTCGACATTTTTCCCACAAAAGATTTGGACCCTTTGGACCCACTACAAACATATGAAGAGCAATGTAAAATGATTCGCACAAGGCAACTTGGCACAATACGGGACATTGTTTTTAAACAATTGTAGTTAATAAGAGAACACCAGCATTTGCTCACAATCACATTACAGTGAAAATACCATCGATGGTATTTTTACACACGAAACAATGGTACATTAACACTACTAACATAAAATAATTCCAATGAAAATAATATGTTCTATAAACCTACATGATTATAGTGATGATTTGATCCTACACAGGGGTACATGAAAGCAAGGATATTCTGTTGATCTGTTTTATCCAGAGACTTATGCCACTAATAAAATAATGTCAAATCTCACACAACATCACAGAAGAGAAGAAAATTTAAATTGTGTAATGTAAGAAGGATTGCTTTAGCATCTTTCTTACATAATATTGATGTCAGATATGATAGTTTAACGATTTATAGTTCAAAGGATTCACAAAGGCAAGACGAATGCTAACTCTGTAAAATAGGAACTCTTTTCTACGTGAGCACTGCTAATGAAAGAAATCACAATAAAATTATATGAAATTAAATTAGAAATTGAGTTACATGTCGACTTGCACTAGCTCATAACTTTAGGTATTTATAAAACATGACAATAAATGCCCAATAGTAATAAGAATAGAGTTTTAAAAAATAATTAAAAAATGAAGTTTCACCACTTGAAGTCTTGTAACCACTTAAAGTATACACTTTGATGAAATCTTTTCAACTAATTCAAAAATGTATCTGAGCATTAATGAAAGGATTCCTGCTGGAAAACTAAGTCAATGGCTTTAGATACATTCTCTACAGTAAAATTCGGTTCTCGCAACTTCTCTTCTACAGGGAGAAAGTCTCTTGGAGTGTGATCCAGCAAACTTTCTTCACGGTCTGTTGAGTATACTCCAGTCTGCAAAATTATACGAATTGATTAATATTGAAAATTAGATGAGGGTGAGAAAAAAAAAGTTAAATCACAAGTAGAAGTCACAAGTCATGAGAAAATACCTCCACAAGGATACTGAAGCAACTCTCTGCCCCCATATCCCAGTCACTTGGATCAGCTTGAAGAAGGTGTTCAATTGTGCGAGTTCGAGCAACTTGAGCCAATCGTCCACTTGCTTTACGTTGAGAGAGATACTGATTGTATAAGTTAGCTCCAAACACATCAGTATTTAGATTATCACTGAAATATAAGAAGAATTAATTTTAGAATAGGATAACTACAAGGCAGATGCTGCGTGAATTCTTTAAAGAGGCCTTATTTTCTTACCCTATGGCATACAGTCTTTTTACATGATGGTTTATTCCAATGGCTTGTGCCTGAGTAAGCACAACATGATGAGCATGATGGTATGTGATTTCGCTCGGTTTCCCAATCAGTGCTGTATATATTAGATCCTTTCCTGTTATTTTCTTGTACAATGCTTCTAAACAAAGCAGGAAAGCACCATGTCCAAACCTATGAACAAATTGACTTTTGATAACTTGTTCTACATAATGTGTTTTCATTGAATCCTACATATAGAATTTGACCAACATCGCACCAACCTTGGCATGCAGGCCTCAGCCATCCACTGAAGATCCATATTGCATGCCAGTACTGGAATATGAGGATATATGATCCCAGGCGGGGCAGAAGATGGGAGGCCATTTGACATTAAAATATCAATGATGAGCTGCAGCGATGTTTCCCACCTAACAGGTTCCCCAAAGAGAACCACTGCTTCTATTGGTTTAAATGAATATTCATGGGCACCTTCCTAAAATATAATGAGGTAAAAATATGATCACTTCACAAAATAGACAATAAGAAGAATATGGGAAAATATGGTTAACAAACGTACCCCTGATATGCGACGAGCATGATCTACAGCATCCAAGGCGGGAAATGTTTTTCGTAGCTCATCGATTGTCACAATATTGTGAAACCCCACATTCCGCGCGATGTCAGCTACAGGACCCTGACCAGAGACAAGAACTCTCTTGTCATGGAATTGATGGAACATTCGTAATGGGGAATGAGCCATCACAACCTGATCCTCTGTCACCTGAGGTAAACCATCCATTTGTCAACTCAAGCTTCTGGAGTCTAGATCATTCTGTCAAATATCAACACTTACCTGAACTCCTAACCACTTGGTTAGTTGGTTTGCCCGATCATGTCGAAGGGCGTTCCCAGCATTAGTCACAAACACAGTCGGAACTCTGAAAGTGCCATTTTTATCAACCAACTTCTGAAATGATTCAGGAACTGACTTGATAACTTTCTTCCCTCGAACAATGACACCATCAATATCAAAAAGCAAGCCAAATTCAGGCTTATTGACCTGTAACCATAAAAATTATAATTGGTAAATGTGTGAAGTCTAGCCTCAGCACTTTGGATTCCACACACAAAAATGTCTTCAGCGCTGGTTTCTTTCAAATATCACTACAATAAGTCATCAAGCAAGGTTACAGAAAGAAAGTTAAGAACAAATAGAAACTGGTTTTCAATATCCCAGACAATGACAATGCACACGTCATTAGTAAATAGTAAACATAGACGATTACTAGTAATATGAACTGGGTTAAGAACCCTTGGCATGAATGGTAATATAGGATTACAGGCGACGCTAACTTCTCAAGTAGGAATGAAAAAGAGCAGTTTACCTTAGTTCCAAGATACCTAGAAGTCTGAAATGTAATCACTTCACTGCAAAGTTTCAATAAACAACTTGATTGTTGGAACCTGCCTACTTTGCCCTTCCATACAAGGACAGCCATTGTTAAACGTCAAGCTCAGCAGCACAGCAGAAGCCTAGCAGCAGCTAGCAGAAGGCCACTAGGACAAGCACAGCAGAAATTCTTCAGCCCGATCTAGATGGCGGAGTCTATGAAAAATTTATACTATATGTCACTGATGAACTTTGGACCTCCTTGTGGACCTGAACCAGCCCAGAACTAAAACGTTTAGGATTTCGCAGCAAGGACATCAATTGAAAATATATTTTCTCGATCAAATGTTCCATTTATGTGATTTTCACGTAAAGACCGTTTTGTAAGCACGACCAACGTGAGAATGCACATGTAAGTACCGAGAGGGAAGAACCAAGATTTCTGGGCCGAATTTTTGGAGAATCAACCATTTTTCTGTCCAGGTGATAGTGCGAAGTTGAAAAAGCGTTAAGTGTCGGAGCTGCGTGCTACTTCTTACAAATTAACGAGCTGCCTACATTCGTCGTGACACGCTCAGTTAAATTAGCCGCCACTGTCCTTCCCCACTCTCTGCTCGAGTTGCTAGTCTTTGCGTCCAACAAGAACTGCTCCAGATTTAGAACACGGTGTGAACGAAAAGTAAATGACAGCAAGCAGTTTTTACGACTTGGATTCAATCGTGCTCGTCTTGTAGATTCGCCAGCACTGCAGGCTTTTAGAGTCCAACATGACACTCGTCCGCTACTCCGTGCTGTCACACCGATGTGCCCCTACCAACATGAGACACTGATATGCGTTGGAATTTGCATCTGCCACTGTGCATTGAGCAGAATATGCCCTGCATCATTTTGAACCAGATATTTAAAACATCCTATAATATGTCTGACGGCACCAAAATACACCCCACTGACTAATAGGATGTGTTAGATTACAAAAATATGTATTGGCAGTAGAGGCACGATTATGAATGGTCCTCACCATCGTTCCGCGTAGTAACGTAGTATTTATTGTAAACCAATGATAAAGTGAGATTGGAGGTTGGAGATTTGAAAATCGTCTGGAGCTAACGGTAGTTTTTATTTTAACTCAGTACCGTGTCGTGTCAAAGTGTCTTTCATTTTCGTTCCTTGTTTTTCCGGAAATAAACCACCAGTTTTTGATGTATTTTGTCTTTTGCTTCCGGTGGAAAGTGCGGATTTTATTGTTCCCAGTACGAATTGGCGTAATGAAGAAAACTATACGTTGCCTTCTTCAGTGAAGCGCATAAACGTTAATATTGTGTCCTATTCTGTTGCTTATAATTTAATGCTTCCCCATTTTGTCTGACTTCATTCAACATGTAAGTTTTTATATTAAGGCAGCATGTGCGATTTTAAGTGTTTGTTACTTTTGACAATGTATTTGTAATGACAACTACTGTGGCAATAATTTAAATAAGGTATTGCAAAATATGACCTTCATAGAAACGTCATCCTAAAGGCTTTTATGTCGTTTTGGTCTATTTGTAAACATAACCCCAGAAAATGTCATTTGTTTTATTTACATTGTTTTTCGTGGACGGACCAAAATATTCGATTGAGATAAGTGGGGAATCTAGAATCGTATATCTAGAAATTTTGTCTGGGTTTCATGTTTAACTATTTTGGAAGGATTCTGTTAAGCATAGCATTCAAAACATAGCTATATCGAAGAGTTGAGGTTATGTTGATTTGCGTCGGTATCACATAAACAACTGGTCGGTAGCTTTATCTTGTTGTGACTCGCACATAATATTCCGTTCCTAGTCTTGATATCTTGCTGAAAAAGTCTTTTCGCACCCCATATTTAGTTCAATTTGTGCCTGTGATATATCTTTGTGAGGGAGTGAGTAAGTGTTGAAAGTTTTTCAAATTTGAAACAAAATCAGTCTGTGTAACAACTTACATTTAGTCCTAAATTTGAATATAACTTGTAATGATATTTTCAAACGACATACGAATTCTGTCTCTCAGTGTTCTCTTGTTGACTTAATTAAAGTCTTCTTGTAATCTAACTCATCAGAAAGTTTTCGTTTTCAATGTCTGTTAGCTTCCATTTGTTCGTAGTGTGTTTTTATAATACTAAAGCTTCCTTTTTCACTTTTCTCCTTTCACTTTCTGTTGCTACTTGTTATTTATTGTTGTTGTCATTGATTTGCTTTTGTGGTGATGTTGCAGCAGTCTGACATTTCATACCAACGTCACGGAAAACATCGCTGATGACACGGTGGAGCACAGGATGGGTACAGAATGTGGCTCGAAGACAATGTGAAGGATGAGCCGAGCTCAAGCTCACAGCAGTCTACTTCACAAAGGTACAGATGACATGACTAATGAAGACAGATTTGAATTTTGGAGGTCATCAAGACAATTTTAATTTGCATTCAAAGTGCTCTTAAATATGTGAGAACATTTTCTTTAGACAGCGTGACATTGTTGAGCCTTCTTTGTTGACTGTTCTCCAAGTGTTGCAGTCTTTCATCATGTTATAATCATTTTCTTGGAAAATTTATTCTCTAATCCAGTGTTACAAATGAGAGTAATATATATATATTATTTAGTTTTCTCATTGAATCACAGCATTTTGTTGTAAAAATGTATGTTGGTCATAGTCATCTAGGGTTTTGTTGTAATAATAATGTTAGGGTGTTCTCTAGTCACATTCTTAAAGAGAAGACAGCCAGCATTCTCTAGAAATGGATATTTTATGCTCATGCTGTGGCATTAATTATTTTCTGTTTGCAGGACCGAATCACAACCCAGCGTGGAGTCGAGCACAGGAAGTGGGCCGGGCAGTGATGGGGAGGGTGGTGAAGTGAGGGAGGGTTCCCTTTACCAAGCCACCCAACCATACACCCCAACTGCCCCTGGTGAACTTGCAATACTTCAAGATGACACCGTCAAGATAATTAAGGCTGGCCCTCAGGGTTGGGCTCGAGTGTTCAATACCAGAACTCGTGACTCAGGATTTGTACCTGGTAAGTTCAAGAATTCATTAAAAATCCATACAACTCTTACTTGTAGGCCTTGTTGTTTGTTTGATTTTTTGTGGGCATACTTATATTTTCTCTTGAAGTATCTGATGTACTGATGTATTTCCCTCCACAGTGAAGCACCTGAAACGTCTTCCAGTTACTGAAGCATGGCGGAATCCTTTACCCCCACCCGACATTGTTCCACACAATGGCCCAGGTAATTTGATCTATAATTAATTAAACTATCTGCTTTAATTTTGAAGCTTCCAAGGATATAATTCTGCTAAGCATTGAGACACGAGCTGGAGTGTCAAATTACGACTAAATTTCTTGTCTGTATTTTTCAAAAACCTTGCTGTTCCAATGCCTGTAAAATTTATATCCTAAGATAGCCCACAATAGTCATAACATGTCAACATTGATGTGTGGAAGTTGGTGATTTTTTGAGTCATAGTGTTCATCATGCTCTGTATTAAGGCTGAATGAGTTCATTAGTTGTGTTTTTGTACTTTGCAGACTACATGCAATTCTCACCTCAAGTTCCACCAAAGAGTGGACCAACATCTTCATCGGAACCACAATATGTTGAACTGATACGTGCAGATAGAGATGAGAATGGGCAAGGTGAGACAATATTTTTTATTGTATTTTATCGCTCAAGGTAGATGCTAGATGCACACAATGTAATTTAATATTATTGAATCTGTCATACTATTATGAAAAGTTGCATTTTTGTTTTAAATTTAAAAAAAAAAAAATTATACACACAATTTTGTGATTCTTATTGTCACATTTTGTTGATATTGATAAAACATGACTATTTCCTTGCTCTGTTCTTGAACATCCTTACTGTCACAAAATGTCTTTAATTATGTTTTCATGTTGTTGGTTTAGGAGATGCTCCACATCGTCAGAGTCCCAGTCATCGGCTGATTGATGTCTTCTTCTTGACGCCAATTCTCTGCAAATCATGTGAGTTCTGAATAATTTCGACCTAAGCAAAGTCAACCGTGGTTTGTTTTTGGAATTTCGTCTGGAATGAGTATTTTCTGATATCTGAAAACCTGTTATAGCTTGTGAGTAATGAATTTCATTTCATGTACCACATTCTTTTTAAAGTGCATTATGTAGCACTAAAGTTTGGTGTGCTACCCACTCATATTATGGTGCACACCATTGCATAAAGAAGCAGATGACAGCTGAGCAAGTGAAAAGAAAAAGTTCTGTTCTTGTCATTTGCATGACAGTAATGCAAACATAATTTTGCCATATTGCACTTTGTTGAGATAATATCATTTGATGAAAATGATAGGTGTACAAGTGAAATGAATCTCACACAATTTCCTATAGCATGTTCATATTTTTGTGGCATTTGGGACTGATTATTGTTTCCTTACTGGTGTGTGCAAATCATGGTTATAATTACCAGAATCTCCTTCTTCTGTTTTCTCTCTAAAACATCCTGTATTACTACGAAATTTTTTTCTTTGAAATGTGCAGAGATATAGTGAAAAAAAACTAAATTCTGTAAAATGTCCGATGTTAGAAACGGAATGCACTACCGTTTGCCTTGGCGCGCTATCGGTCTATCCCCTAGGAACGGATGAGTTTCCTTCGCGGTACGATAGGTCAACGAAGTGCTTACGCGAATGGAAACGATGCAAAACGAGTGTGCCGCAGTCCAGCCACGCTAAATGCCATGCGAAGCCTTTCCTTATCGAGCATGCCACGCAACGCCACGCCACGCCACGGTACGCCTAGCCACGTCCAGTCACCTAGGGATCAGAGCAGAAACGGGTGAATGCTTCGGTATCGAATCGGATCGAATAGAATCAGGCCCGATTCTGTTCGAAGCCGTTTTTGCTATTTCGAGACCGTAGCATTTATTCTTTTTGAATCTGATGTACGCCAACTTCGAGACTCTGGAATGAAAATGCGCAAAATGGGACTACTGAAACGATAGTTTGATGTTTGCAAGATTATCTTACCCTTCCAGTAGGTTTCTTCCCTCGTAGTAATTTCCAGTCATCGGATGGTGGTGAGTACCCCTCTGAGACAGCCGCCGGGTCTGAGGTGAAGTGCGCCTCATCTCGTGTGTCGCTTAGGAAGTTCCATCCGAACCGTCTTCGCGAGTCTTCTCTCTGGACGAACTCCACGATCAAGATCATCGGCGTTTTCATTTTGTGACTCCTCGACCGTGCTGTGGTGTGGGGTCGTGCAGTTCACTTGAGCGAATCCTGTACACCGGACTTCCAGACTTCTTGGACTTCCATTGGACTTCCCTATACATAACTCCTGAAAATAGACAATAAGCTCTACTTTTTCACTCTTGGATCCGTGGACTTCCAGTGGATTTCCAGTTCAGGAATTTGCACACCGGGCTTCCTAAGTGATCTGTCCCTCGGGTCGCGCCGAGCCGTTCGTCTCCCCAATTTGAACGTTTAGCAAGTTTGCCGTCTGTTCGGTCAGGTTGTCGGCTGCGTCATGAAGTTAGCTGAGCTCTCGACCCCCACTGCCCCGCCCCGCCCCGCCCCGCCCCGTCCCGCCCCGCCCCGCCCCGCCCCACCGCGCCGCTACTCGAGTCGGTGACAAGTGCAGGGGAGTGCTTTAGACGCCCTTAGACGCAGCCCACCCATCGAGACGAAGCTGCCCTGCTTTGACCGGCCCTCTACCCCGCCCGTCCTTTGTCTCCGTCCTGCAGGGCACAGAAGGGTCCAAAGGGCCGAACAGAGAGAATGCCGATGGAGGCCTTGCGCTGCTTGGTCACGCCGAGTCCTTTCTCCTAGAGAGCCTGAAAGGAGAGAGGCGACTACTGTCATGGCGGCAGTGGGCCTGACAGCCACTACGAGATCCAGCTGGGGACAGCGCATGCGCAGTGCGTCGCTACGTGGGCGCGCGGTCAGGGTGCGGGGTAGATCGGACACGGCTGGATCCCAGGCCGGCAGCCGCCATGACAGTTGTCGCCTCTCTCATTCTAGGCTCTCTACTTTGTCCTCCCCCGCCCCCATGTGACCACAGAATCCTTCTGCTTCGCTGCGGGGATGCAAACTTGAAACTTCGCGGCAGGTCAAACGAGGATCAGGGCTCAGAGCCTTATCGCCACGGACGGAATGGATTACTTTTATAACTGGATGGTGGGTGTGCAGGCCCCGCCCCGCCCCGCCCAAACTCGGCGACTCGCCGCAACCCTCCCACCTAGAGAGCCTAGAAGGAGAGAGGCGACAACTGTCATGGCGGCTGCCGGCCTGGGATCCAGCCGTGTCCGTTCTACCCCGCACCCTCGCCGCGCGCTCAGAGAGCGAGGCACTGCGCATGCGCTGTCCCTAGCTGGATCCCAGTGGCTGCCAGGCCCACTGCCGCCATGACAGTTGTCGCCTCTCTCCTTCCAGGCTCTCTATTACCCCCCTCCCCCGGGCCCTAGCCGCCTGCCCGGGGCTGTCTCCTGTCCTCCCCTCTGCGCGGCGGTCGTCGCGGCCACTCATTCCTTGCGGTCAGGAAGTTTTTCGATTTCCGGGAGGAGAGAGAAATTTAAGGTCAACAGATCGGAGGAAGTCTAGTATTTATGTAGCCGCAATCTCCGGCGGTGTTGCTCTTCCGCCGGTCCGCAAAGTGTAATTGGGACGGGAGAGGCGGGCCGGGAACTTGCACCGTGGCTCACAATCGACGTGTAGAAGGGCTTCTTCTTCTTCTTCTTCCTTTTCTCTGCTTCTGTTTTTGTTCCTTGGAGGGCGGAAAGTCTGGATGTGAGGCCTTGTG